>JABWIB010000110.1:129762-150172 GCA_016617825.1 Platyplectrum ornatum | reverse complement strand
GTGTAACATGCAACAATAAAGTATTCTCCCTGCATGCACACACTGACATTCATTTTACCTCCCCCGCAATTCAACATGGTTTTACCCACTCTTGAAAAAATCTTTTGATTGAAAAAATGTATCTTATAGTGTATGCCCAGCTTATAGCTGGTTGATTGGAACTATTNAATGNATAGTGTTTGGCCAGCTTAAGACTCTCTATTGATGTAGATAACTCAATATTTTTATATGAAGCAAATGTAGTTTGGCTTTTTATAGCAATTATCTATAGTAATGATGATACTTAAGTATAGTTTTCATTTTTACCAGTAAAAGAAAAGACCTTAAATCTGAAGTATAAATAATCTGTGCACCAATTATATTACTGTACCATCTTTTATACATGTTCTGAATACATCTTCCTTTACAGCTTTATTTGTATAGAAATTAGTTTCATCATTGATTCAAAGTCNGAAAAGCATTTAGTTCTACATAGGCAGAATAATGGAAGCATACAGTAAATGGCATCTTACAAATTAGTACAAACATACCTGAGATCCATGTCTCCATCTACCCATAAGGTGATAATATTAGAGATTATACCTCCAGGGCAACATCCCATAATCAGTATAGCCACTGCTTGTGTTGGTTGTACAGAGAAGCCAATTGCTAAGAGATAGGCAATCAGCGGCATAAGTCCAAACTGGCACACCAGTCCTATAATGATTCCCCAGGGACGTCTTAAATGAGACCACAGCTTGGCAGCCTCCACAGTGCATCCTAGAGAGAATACCACCAGGGCCAACATTACTGACAGAATGGTGCTGAATATAGCTGACAAGGTGCCATGGCCACTGAGCTCATGGATGGTTCCATTCAAGCACCAAGTGCTGTTTGTGCAATTGATGGACATCCTGACTTATTCTCGGTCAGAAATAATGGAATAAGCAGTTTCACAACCTTTTATGTGGCCGCCCATAGCACAGAAGCAGAATTACCAGCCTGGAAAAACCCATCTGCTGGAATTCAGATTTCAGAAGCTCACTGGGTAATCTTATTGTAATACCCTCATGCTAACATAACAAAACATTCCATTGATAACAGTTGTAAAACTCTTAAAGGAAAATGACCCTTTATGCCATTTTNAATGAATAAAAAATTGAAAGGAACACAGGGGTCGGTGTTTGAGTTCTAGTTCTTTGGTTTGGAACACCACAGACAGACACAGGCATTTTCAAAAGATACAACTGTTTTAATCCATACAAACGTGTGCATCAAAACATTAAAACATCTGATACTGGGCACATTTTACAGGTAATAAAAAATGTGAACTTAGCTTATTACACTCTTGAATTTAATTAAATTTAATTAATAAGATCAGAAATATGAGTTTGTAAGTTCAGTGAGATCACAACAGTTCAGTAATCCAATAAAATCAATACATTTGGAATATTNTAGGTCAGGGGTTCTCAAACTATTTTGACTGGGACCCCATCTGACAAAANTTTTTTCTACACGACCCCAGCACGTTAACTGCAGATCAATACCCGTATATATTTATAAATCACTCACTGGTGATTTTTTTTCCCCAAGACATCAGATTTTCAATTTAAACAGCGATAAGTANATGTTTAAAAGGGTCTGAAAGTTCCCCTTTAACCCTTTGGACATTGCATTATTTGTGCGTCGTGACAACTGGCAATCCTATGTGACAAATGAATGAGGGAACTGGTTCAGTGCTGCAGTCTAGGCAGCCACAAGCATGTATCACAGTGGCACTTCCAGTCCNATAGTGTTGGGCCTGCAGCTGGGTGATGGTCTCTCTGAGGAAGTTGTGACCCCACGCAGATGTGGGCGCGAGCCACTTTGGGGTACCGACCCACAGTTTGAGAACCGTGGTTCTAGGTGACTGTATAATAGAAGTATTATTTATTTGATTTATAACTGTTGTAATTCATACTAGCAATTTTATAAGATTACGGTAACTTTTCTTTTTTTTAACTGTATTATATTGTAATCTATAAACATTTTATTATGAAACTAGTTATTTTTTTCTCCAAGCTCGCACATTGTACTTTTACTAAACTCATGGGAACAACTCTTGTTATACATTTCCACAAGTCTGTTTAGTGTGATGTCAACGAGTCTTGTCCAAAGGAACAAAACTTAGTGGATGATCCTAACACGTTTTGTGTTTAAATCTATTTTTTATTTCTGTTAAAAGAAAGCTGGTGATAATGGACCAGATTCAGATCTTTAGGGACTAAACCGTGTTCAATTCCATTAGTTGCATTAGATTTGAGAGATGATGTTTCTAGCCCAAGTCTAATAACAGTGTAACAGTAACACTGGTCAGTATCTNTGTGCAACATGCAACAATAAAGTATTCTCCCTGCATNCAAACACTNACATTCATTCATTCCTAAAGATCTGAATCTGGCCCACTGTCTCAAAATAAGAGCAAATCAATTTATTCTGCAGAAATAAGAATATTTAACAAAATACATCCCTTACAAATCTTCATCTCATTCCAATAGTTTTTTTTTACTTTGGGCTAAAAATTTACTTTCTTGTTTAGTAAAATTGGTGAGCTGAATTTCCCTAGCACTGGATGATGGAAATGTTTATCACTTTACTATAAAGGTACATTTGGGAAAACACAGTATGCAATCAATGTTATTTGGGTAAATTATTTTTCATTATTAATAAACTTTTTAAAATTGGTGTAACTCCTATATATTATATATCACTCAGATTAACAATATATTTATTTTGATAGTACTGTCCAATATACAGCACAAATGGTGCACTATAAGCATATCTGAAGCAATTAAATGTAATAATCCATGATATATGATATTCTGCTGCAATACCTAATAACTAGAGTGCTCTATATTTCCTTTAGTAAAGAAAACAGTTAAGTGGATTATGTACCCCCACCCCATGAAAAGAGTATTAAACTGTCTGGAGCTCTTTTCATCTTTTGGCATCTTAACAAGGATTTTGGAGCTTAATTTCAATACAAGGCAGTGTTATATTTTCTTCAAGTGTCACTTATTTTAGAAGACAAGGATAGAAAATGAAATGTCTTCACAATATTACTCAAGCTTCTTATCATTATGTGAACAATGCACATTCCCAGCAAACCGATCTACTGGGAATAAATAATAAATGACATCCTATTCTTCTGGAGCAACACATGTAGAGGTATCTGCAATAGCAGTCTGAACGCCTGGATTGGTACTGAGGCGTATATACTATATCTATTACCTATACTATGGGTTCTGATCATTTACATGTGCAACATGATAAAGGGAGGATTATGAGATTATAAAGCAAGCTCTCAGAGCTATGTGTGAACATACTACAAGCTTATAAAATAACTGGACTAATTGCAATAATGACGATAAAGTCATAATCTGGTTATTGTGGGTATTACTGAATCATAATGCAATGAAAATAACGCTATTATATTCTAGCTATACCAGAATATAATACATTTAGAAAAACTAGAGTANAAAACATTGGAGGAGGGGTATTAATGTGTGTAAGGGAAGTAATCAATATAATTATTATAAGACAACAATAGTGATTTAGGTGAACATTGCAGCCTTGGCAGTGGACACCGGACACTGCAACACTGAGGAACCAGGAAATAATCACTACCATATTGCACTAAATCACTAAAACGGCATTAAAGGAGGATATTTAAATCTACCTTTTGTCTTCTGATGGCTTCACTAAAAGTGGGGACATATTAAGTTAATTATAGGGAACATTATCAGTTTGCTTTACATACTAAACAATACCAGCTAAAATCTGATTGGTTGCCATTCCCTGCAGAANTGGTACCCAGTTGCCTGCAGAACATCCTATACCCACCATCAGAGNCTCTAGGGAAGANCAGGNTTTTAGTTGGACTTTGGACTGGATCTAGACTTACGTACGCAAATTAGTAACGCTAGTCAGTATCTTTGTGTTCTTTCATTTGTGACTGTAGCTTGAAATTTAATGGCTAAATTCATGTTCCTAGACTCTGTGACCAACTTGTGAGGATTCTGACACAAGTGACACCACAAATGTGAGGTGCCCAGTCTTTGTGTGGGTCTTTTCTGCAAGGCTAAAATATACAAAGAGTGATAGAAAAAGATGGCAAGCTGGTGTTCATTTAACACAAATTTCACTCTACACCATCAGGACATAACTTCCTGACACATATATTCTGTATTTAAACGTTGACCTTTTAGTAAAGTCGATATGTAGTAATAAATCATACATAAATCGTACAAGCACACACTTATACTATTCTAAAGCAATTAAGTAATTTGCTAAATATATCTGTGATACCCCAGGATCACCTGGGTTAATAGTTGATTGGATAAGGGCACTGACTTATTACGTTTCTTTTTTTTTTTTTATCATCAATAATTTTTATTGAGAAAACACAAACAGGAGGAAGGGGTACAGAAGAAAAAGAAGGAGGGGGGAGGGAAAGAAAAACACATTCTCTTGGCACAGAGAGTAATACAAAAACACTGGCAAATGCAAAATAAACAATTCACTACACTAGTTAAATTCCAGCAACAGAGTTGGCAGCTGGGTGCAACNTTCAAGAACTAAGGGAGGGGCATGCAAGACTACAGGGGGCATTAGGAAGCAGTCTGGGGAAGAAGGACAGGAGGCGATAAGGAGTCTCGACGGTCCGGATCATTCACCAAGGAGGCTAACGGTACAGAGGCTGGGTGTGTTACGACCCACATATTCTGACCAGGGAAGCCATTTGAGCAGTTGCGAGACAGCAGCTGTATCATAGCGTCTCCATCGAGAGAGCTGAGAGAGTTGGAAGACTGGAGAGGAAAATGTTACACCCCTAAATGTTGGACTTTATCTGACTTATGTTTGATATAAAATGTTGGCCCAAGCTAAAACGTAAAATATTTGTATGCGGGGTTGTGTGTGCACATACAATCACTGTTTATTGTGATTGGAAATGTGAATTTGTTATGCATGTAAAGTTTTGTCTATTCCGGTTTGTGAAATTGTTGCAACAACACCAAGTCAGTGCCGAGGTCGCTCATAAGGTCCATTGTTAAAAAAAAGGGTTCTTATGCTTTTATAAATAAGAGTGTTATTTTAGAGAAAAATTAATTGTCATCCCAGGGTGATCAAGTTTCCTCCCCTTTTCCCATTACATCAGTTTAAGTTGGGATAGTTGGGGGTGGGGTTAGTGCGGAGACTGGGCCTTTTACATCTTAAAGCTAATTAACCCTCCCAGTTCACGTCCATTCATTTAATACAATAAAATCATGAATTATTCCTCAGTCNACATTCATAAATTATCCATTTCATGACACCCTGCAATATCCCAAGTATGTGGGGTGTCACATGTCATTTATTTATTTCTCTACTGAGTTGATGTGTGGAGGTGATTAGATTGATATTGGGGTCACATGACCATGATTGGAAGTGTGTACAACACATACATACAAATAAATTTATAAATCTGGATCTTGAAGTGCCAGATTCAAACAGAACTTGATTTTATGCCATATTTATTATATGTATCTTTTATTAAAACATAATTATATCTCAGTCTAAACCTATAATTCCATGGCAAATTTTCTTTTTTTCTAATACCAACCACAAGTAAAGTTTCCATTCCGGGATGAATGATTTGTGTAACAGGCATTTTGTTGGAAGAGATCAGGTTTTTAGTAATGAAATTAAATATGATGATGTACTTTCTATCCAGGCAAGTGTTGTAAATGCTTATTACAACACCTTCAGTATAGTTCCTTGTTTTTAGAAAAAGACATGGCTCTTGAACAAGTGTCCAATAAGTCTTAGTCCACATTACACGTTCATATACAGTATTATTTTCCCCATAAAACCTGTTTCTTTCACAAATACATAACTGTAATTCCACAGCAGGGTCTGCACATTGCTTATAAATACTAAATGGTGTCAATCTGCTGTAACCTAGGAAAAGTATTCCCTCTCTCTGAATAGTGGAGCCATAAAGCATGGTTACTGTGAATCTCTCCTCTTCATACCTAGTTCTATATGAGGATCTCACATAGAGGTCCAGCAAAATAGTAGTGTCACCAGTTCCTTCTTCTGTACTGACCTTCACATTGCTAAACCTGGTAGCGGTGAGCACCAGACATGGTCNTTTCTCATTCCTCTGCTGTTTAGTTATCACCTTGTTAATAGAGTTTAAAGCAAATTCAGCGAATAAAGAATAATAAGATGAGTTGCTCTCCATTGTGTAAGTACCTTGACAAATACACAGATTTGGATGCAGTCTTGGTAAGTCTTTACATTTTCTTAATGGAGAAACAAGGCTCAAGAGGCCATCAATGTTGATGTTGAAGCTTGGTCGTTTTCCTTGAGTCTCTTTNGCAGAAGGAAGCAAGGCTGCTAAAGTATAATGTACATCTACAAGGCTGATGAGTCTCTTTTGATTTAACAGTAATGCCTCCATTGTTTTATTTCCCAGAATTCTTGATGCACTGTCAGGTACAATGACAAATAAAGAAGGATGAAATATTTCCACATAGGACTCTGGGGATGCTGAAAGAAAGTGACCATATGTGTTTCCATGATCTGAAAGAATAAAGGATACAGTGTTTGACTGATTGGCCAAAAACNAGACATGTCTAGCAAGATCCTCATCCATCTGTTTTATCCTAATGCCTGTGTCCTCGTGTGCTGTGTCTAACATCATGAAAGTAAAAGTTGGCTTGTGTAAGCTTGAGAAACGTCCCAGAAAATATTCCATATATTGNAGAAGGTACGTGTGCTGGTGGATGCCATTGTAGCAGACAGAGCCAGGACCATGAAAATTATTCTTCACTCTGTTCTTCTGTAGAATTAAACAGCTACTGTAGGTAACATCAATGCGCTCTATTCCGGCTCTATGAAGAGCTTCATGAAATATCCGTGATCTCTCTTGAAGAGGGGCAGAGAAATTCATTACTCCTAGTTCCTTAACAAGTCCCCATTCATAAAGCCAGCATAAGTCTTCCACATAAAGTGTCTCATAGCCATAGGCTCTGAATTTCCCAAAGGTTTCATTCATGTCCACAGTGCTGAGAGGCAACTGGGAACCATCAAACACTGGAAGTAAGTCCTTGTCACCAGAGAACAGTGCCTGNAGTGACTCCAATGTTCGTCCTTTTATCCCCTGAAAGAGTTCAAAATCGAACACGTGTCCACTTTTCAAATGTCCTTCATTCAGTTTTCTAAATTCCTGTAAAGTCTTTGGCAAAGACCTATAAAAATGATGTCTGGAAACAGAATCCAGTAACAAAATGTTAACATTTAATAAGCTGCTGTTGCTCTTCATTTTACCAAGTTCTTTATTGGTGGCAAGATGAACAGGCGGTAAGATGAGAAGCTGTGACACATTCATGCCCACTTTGTTAGTACACCGGATTACACAAAATCCATTGTTTGGATAGTCTACATGGTATTCTTTTAGTAACTTTCTATTAATGAAAGTTTCAACTTCTTTAGAAGAGTTTACTTTGAACCATGTATATTTACCTATCTTGGGCATGTATAATCCAATGGATATGAAGGGGAACTTCTTGCAGATATTATAATGGCATAATACATAAGGATTCTCTGGCTTTGAAAACTAGTAAAGAAAAATAATAATAGAAAAATATCATTAATATTATTGAATTATAAGTTAAAAGGCAAATAATTATAGTCAAAATCTTGTGCACATTAGGAAATACTATATTTTATTTAAGACATTTTCCAGGCATTCATGACAATAAAAAATCTACCTTAAGTGAACAAGCCAGCTTCAGAGCTTGCCCCCAGGGATTTCTATTAGATGACAGTCGTCCCAATGTCTTGCCCAGAGCTTTGCTGCAAGAGCCCTATTCTTTCGGGGTGCTCTCTATGTTTTAATATGAATTTATACCACTATGGACCAGATCCAGGCCTAAATGTAATAAATAGCAACCAGTCAGATTTGGGNTCACATTCTTCAGTATGTAAANTTAAACTAAGAGCTAGAATATGATGGGTTGCTACGGGAAACATCCCCACTTTTCCAATCTCACAGTTTAGTAAATTTAGCCCCCGGATTTCAATAAAGTGTGTTGTTTTCCACATGCACACACAAAAGGGATTTGGATCGGCAAGGCTGGTAGAGGTTTCTGAGGTCATAGTGCGCACTGTGGGCAAGAATGTATAGAGTACACAACAGTTATTCTAACAAATGACTCGTGGTAGTCTGGATCCCCCCCCTCATGTTTCATTCACTGATGACACCACAGCTATGCACATATGGTCATATGAATGACTGAATATGTAATTGGAAAATTAAAAAGGCAGTCTCTAATTCATCAATCTATGTAGGATTCTTATTGGTTCAATTTAAATCTGCCTAGATTCCACAGCGNTCCTCCGATGGTGAGATGCCATCTTTCATGTGCTAAGGGCTTCACTTCTTAACAAACTGGCTTCATTGAATTTAAGGTAAGCAATACTATATTGTACTTCAAACATGGAGCCCTTATTTCAGGATGAAAATTACTTAAACACATTTTAATGGTACTTGGTCCATTGCTAGAATGCCCTGCATCACCCCACACACTACATTGCTTATAACTGTGAATCTTACATGGCACCCTGAAAGCTAAAATACACTAAACAATACACTTGAGTAATTACAACACTTTTACCTCACTCACTACTGTTCCTACTATAAGCCTTCAAAGGTTCATGTTATAAAAAAAAAATATATATATATATATTGCTTTAACCTATTCGATCAAACCATATTAAAACAGGGTTCTTATTTTCCTTTAAGCTGAATGCAATCCAAATGTGCTAACAATACTAAGTTTCAGCTCGTAAGTTATAAAGGTTTTACTATATGATTTGGAGTAGGGATTAATTTCCATGGATTCATTACACTATAGTCACTAATGATCACATACATGTTTTTTTCTTGCTATTTAATTAAAACACAATTAACGGCATTAACAATTATATAGATCCAGAAATGGAGCTTTATATTTCCTGCGTCATTTAATTAAAAGGATTATGCATTTAAATTACTTGTCATTTAGTCAGTCTGGGCACTGGAAACTTCCATTTCATGGCTATTGCCAAAGTACATGTTGNGATGTAAGTAACAGCATCCTTGTAGCATAAAAAAAAACACGCAGTCAATTACAATGTACTTATCAGCTTATGGCTAACACTTTAAGTCACTGAGATGTTTTTCTTATTTTCCANAAATACTAGAGGTGAAAAGTGTTTCCCACAAGCTTGGTGTGGAAAATGTAAATATGCTAGTACGGAGCTGCATCCAGAGTTCCAAACATAAGGTATAATTCGTCACCAGGATGGGAAGATGGTAAGAGTGCACATAGTGAGAGGGGGAAGGTATTGAAATAGCATAGTAAGGGAAAGGTTCAGTCCTTATGTATTATGCACAGTTCTGCACTGCCTTCAAAAGTAAATGCTGTGCGGACTTAATGTGCGAGCAAAGTGGTCTCTCCTTACACGCATTATACAGTATACAGAGGTCATGATCNGCTCCTTTGTTCCTTAATGCTGTGTGAAGTCCTCCTTCTCCTTTACAGTACCTGCCATTATTTTATTCTTCAGAGAATGTGCAGTGTTTGAACTCAAAACCATGTTACAATGTTTTTCTATTTATGGCAAAAATGTCACGCTTTGCAAATTAGTATTGTCGAATACACACTTAGATAGATAATAAGTTTAGCTTGTCAATTGTATGAATGTGAATGAGCATTGATCTAGTGAGTCGCATTGCATTTTGTGCAGTGTGCGGCTGGGCTGGCGAATAAATGATTTGAGAATGTATGACCCTCAAAACAAAGCATGAATGACCCCTGGGTGATATGCCAAGGTCCTGATCTTTTATAGGATTCTAAGCTGAGAACTGACAGCAGAGACAGAGAGAAAGCTGTAAATGTTTGCAATTAATTAGCCTTTTTTTTTGACAAACAGATGTGACCAATCAGATTCAATCTTTCAGTTTCATCTTACATACAGTAGTTAGCTTGAATCTGATTTAGCCCTAGATCTCTTGTACAGTTCCCGACCGGTCCCCCAAAACGTAAAACAATACCCTGAACGTCTCCTGCACAAATGATTCTCTGCCCCCCAAAGCNCTGTAGAATGAAGCTCCTAACACAGTCTTCTCAGACGCGGAGAGGACTGGCCAGGTTAGTAACAGTGGACTAGATCCAGGAGTGCCGTATGTGCGAATGGGAAAGGGGTGTGAATTTCCCTGCCACTCACCTCTCTCGTGTGGGTTAGCAGCACTTACTCTGCTATACACCTGCCTTACATGACCCATGTAGATAGTGATCCCCGCCACCACTCATCTGCCCACCTATCATAATTTAGAGTTATGCTGTCGGGAGGGGATGGATCGAAGAAATGTAGCTTAGGGTTTGACTGTGGGGAGGTGATGGAGCATAGAAGGGAACAGGCTATAAGGAAAGGAGGATTAGGGTAATGGAACAGTAGGATTTGGGAAATACTTACCTGTCAGTGCTGGGTTTTTGTACTGTGATTTCTGTTTATCAGGGCATATTCTTTCTTTGTTGGTTCCTCATACCAGTGTCATGGTCGTGAATGGCCTTGTCGTAATAAGGCCACTCAAAGAGCAAATGAAACCAGTTTATTTTATATCAAGTTTATGCTGGAAGGATCAATAAATANTATACTATACAACAATAGTCTAGGGCCAGTTTATTATGTGTGTGAACAGCATTGATGTGCGTTGGAAATTTGTCTAAATTATATGTATAAGGAATCTTTCTCCATGCCAATCTAGAGAGCACGGTATATAACATGACTATGGTAATCTAGTAAGATCCTGTGCAGGTAGTTTCTATATTATATACTGTACCCATNCTAGATACATGTAAATAAAAGCATGCTGTTTATAATGTATATTATGCTACCATAATACAGTTGTATCTTCTAACCATTCAATGGTTTGAGTCACGCGTGTATGCTTACCTTGACCTCACAAATAATAGTTGTTTGGTCACTGCAGTTTTCTGGTTTTCTTTGGAAAATTGTTTTCATTAAACGACAAGATCCTGGAGCAAAATCCACCCTCTTGCAAGACACCACATCTGATATGGTTTTATTTGGCATCAGTTGAAAGTTTGGACATATGTCATTTACTTCCGTAATTTTATCANTGTCTGAAATATTTCCTCCTCTCTTCATCTGGAACAAGAAAGAAAAATTTAATTTATGTAAAAAAAATTCTGAAACAGAACTCCAGAAACCTCCAAAATTATACAACTGAACAGCAACAAGGTAAGCATGCTGATACTTTTAAGCGCTTGAGTCATCTGTTCATTTCCTAGCATGGTATATATCATATCACGGTGTATCGCTTTCCTCCATAAAGTACAAAAATCACAATTGCAGCCAGGGGTGACATAAGAACAATGGATAGGGTGAGGGGACCTCCATTCACCACTTAATGGTGAATNGAGTTGCAGAAGCCAAAGGCTTGGTAAACATGTGGATCACCATTGTTCTGAGCATAGGCACCCTATGCATAGGTCAGATAGGCAACAGCGGCCGCCTAGCACATATAAATTGTCATACATTGACACATTACAATTGTCATATTTTCCCCCATAATAAATATGAACTAGATCCAGACCTCCACTGCTGCAGCAGTCAGACCTCCTACTACAATGGATGATCCATAATAAATACCTGTTGCAACCTAACTACACGGGCAAGGGTAGTATGGTAGCCAGACCCTGCTTCATGTGGGAATATTGTGGAAGTCTGGATANTACACAGATGCTTATGTCAGCCCTTACTGTACTATTTGCATCTCTTAGCCCATACACACAGAGGAAGAACTTTAGTACAAAAAAGATCACCTGAATCTGTATCGTACCAACAGATATCTGAGAGGTGGATGTTGATTTATTAAGAGAAACATGCATCAGCCACAATACACTCTGTAAAAGAAATAAAGAAACAGTTTTATTTACAGAAATCCCGGCTTTGAAATTTAGAAATGAAAATAAAGAAATATTTTCAGCTTTATGTCCACTATGGCACAGAACCAGAACTTGAGTAAGCCTTCTAAAACTGCATACTTCCCAACTTGTTAGCACCGGAGGTCGGGACACATTAGTCAAACCCCGCCCCGATACAGCTAAGCCCGCCCCTTTTCCGCTGATCGCAGCAAATATAGTTCTAAAAATCATTTACTAGCAGTATGTACCCGGGACAGTTCCACAAAAGCGGGACGTATGCTAAAAGTCTTTTGACCAACATCCCCACCTATCAATCTCTCTGCTTAGTAAATTTAGGCCTAGATGTCTGAAGTTTGTCTGTTTGAGTACAGTACTACAGTGTGAACACACAGTTGTCAGTGAGGTACACAGTTTACTGTTCTATCCAAATCTTTTGCTTCAAAGATATCTGGATATGGCATTATACAGTGGCACTATTTCTACTATGACATGAACCTGTGCTGCCATCTACTGCTAGATGTTGTTTATAGTGTAACCATAATCAAACAGACATGTCAATTGTGTTATGCTGGCTATATACTATGCACAGATCAGGTTGGTCAGACTAAATAAATAATAATTTAAATAATCATCAGATTATTTAAGTTACTGAATAGTATGTATGTGTGTGTGGCCAGCGTTTACTGTTCTATCTGAATCTTCTGTTGGATTGTTGAAATGCTTATAAATCTATTCATGAATGCTTCCTACCAATAATTAGATCCTGAAATACTGAGCTGTCCTGCCACTGGGCTGATCCTATTCCAATGCGAAGAGTGGTTGGGTAAAAGCTACAAACATGGTGTAGCATACTTCCCAAGTGTCCCGCTCTTACAAGATTGTCCCGCTGTCCCATCNTCACAGCAGTTTGTACCGATAAGACGACATACTGCTGGGCATGAACGTGTTTTATTATTTTTTTCAATAAAATCGCTGGGCCGCTGTGAAAAAGGGGCATGGTCCGTGTGGAATGGGGCGAGACCACTATGTCCCAATGTCCCCCGGTCTCCCCCGATCTCCCCCGGCCAACTGCTGGGAGGTATTGTGTAGTGTGTGATCATCATATATTTCTCCTGTGATCACAGACTTTTATATGTCATCATACATATACCTCTGCTGTATAACACTTGGAAACACATGTTGCTTTCTAATAAATGTACCTTGTCCTTATACATTAGCATAGGTGTACCACATGAATAAATGTGTTCAGTAAAATGGTGTTTATTTAATTATTAATACATACACCCATAAATATGAAAGCGGCACAGTTGGGATGTATGCTTGCGCTCATGACTTACACGCTCATGGGCAAAACCATGTTGAATTGCAGGGGAGGTAAACTGAATTAATTGCAATCAGTATTACAGGGGAGAGATGATGTTTCCAGCCCAAGTCTAATATCAGTGTAACAGTAACATTGGTCAGTATCTGTGTGCAAAACACAAAAATAAAGCATTTTCCCTGAATGCAAAAACATGACATTCATATTACCTCCCCTGCAATTCAACATGGTTTTGCCCATGAGAGTGTGTCATGTGAGTCATGTGAGTGTAGTAGTATATGTATGTATGTATGTATGTATGTATGTATGTATGTGTGTGTTTGTGTGTAAATTAGTCAGAATTTTTTTTTAAATATGTTTTTCAGGTGTCAAAAACAACATTGTAACAAAGTATAATATATAAATATGTACATAGTAATTATAGTAATACTCACCAAAGTCCAAGTAATGCCAAAGAGAAAAACAACTTTTGCTGCCTGATAGAAATGATATTTTTGTGATAACATCTTGATGAAACATCTATATTTCTGTGTCCGATGAGAACAAGTTGTGCTTTTTAATTTCAAGTCACAGTAATTTCAGATCCAGGAAGCGAGTGCAATGAATGTAACAATTTACATGTCCACTGCTGCATGTTACCATAGATTCAATGGCATCAAAACAGACCGATGAACCGGGACACGGGAACTTCAGTTAACATTCTGTCAGCAAAGCATATTTACACAAAATAATGGTAAAAATGGAATATATTTTGTGATATTATGCAATAATTGCTACTTCAAAGCACTATTTCTAAAACTGGAAGCAAAATAATATTTCTGTGCATATAAGGTGTTTGGGATATTTTGATGGAGGGAGAAGTTGTATATCAGAAACTTAGGGGCCGATTCAATTTGGCATCGTGTCTTAATTTCTCCCATACGCTGTTTGCGTAAGGGAGAAAAACTTACGTTTTATTGTTTGCGGCTCATTTAGCCGTGTATTAAAAAATTGGCCCCTTAAATTCATTTTTCAGGAATCTGCTGGATAGTATGATTAACTAACGCTGGCCACCAGAATATTGATAAGCCTGCTCTGATGCCTATGTATACAATATCATAATTAAGATTTCAAGGCCCAGGCATTCAGTGGACTGTGGAAAGTGGTCGAAGTGGAAATTTAGAAGTGGCAGTATGGAAACCTTGACAAAGCTTTACAAAGTGAAACACGTGTCGGTGGCGTTGGGGCTCGAGCAACATGTTTTAACACATAGTAGTCTGATGTACTTATCCCCTAGTTCATTTAATACAATTGTGATGATAAATTAGAGGCAGTGTCAGCGATATAGTATATGCGAGGACACGGCGCTGGGGCTGTGAGAGAGCCCCAGTCGCGAGAGGAAGCTGCATAGAGCAGCCTCTGTCATCAGGAACGCTAGTCCCGTTAATACNANCAAACACAGTGCTATAGCCCGTGTANCTAAGTCTGGTATTTGCCAACATAGGCTCAAACTGACAGCTCCTTATATTTTTTGTACAAAATCCAAGTTGGATAACTTTANGTAACATGCCAGTATTTTACATCGGGCAATATATTGGCTTTATTGAGATAGCCAGATAATATCTATCAAAAGTTGGAGATTTGATTACACGGGGTGGGGTGAATAAGTGTCAGCCAAATAAATAAACGGAAAGTGCTCTTGCCCATCATTTTTAAATTTCTAATTTTCTTACTTTTTCTATCTTTTTATAAATTTCACTTTTTTAAGTATATTCAAATAAAAGTAATATTTTATTAGTTATCGTCGTAGGATAGATCAGGGCACAGTGCCCATTGGTGTGCGCCGTTGTCAAAGCACTTCTTTATTTCTTCTTTTTCTGTATTATGTATCTCAGTGCTGGGGCAGCACCCATAACCCTAGAGAGTGGATCATATCCCAATTAAGGACACACTATTAGGGGTTCTAGTGGGCCAATTGTCCCTGTGCCTTGTGCGGTTTTCCGTAGCTCTTGGTAACTGAATATAATAGTAGTCAATGGAGATTTTAGGTTTGTTTACATCAGTGGGAGAAGTGCCGGTATGGCATACCCCCGTATACACCCCCACTTCGAGCCCTGCTGTGGACACTAAACCATATCCAATCTGACAGCTGAAACTGCCAGTAATGTACATGTCTAATACCAATTGGTCCAGATAGTGGTTCAAAATGGAAGAGTGTCAATAAATTTTTCCCATGAATACATCTTTTTCCATACATTGTTCTTTATGTAATGCACTGGAATACATATGAGAGACAACCAGTTGCTAACAGGTTCATTTGACACTAAATGCTGCTGGAAATTATCTATAAAAAGCACTCCCAACAGATTTTCACTGCAATTATTCAACACGTATCACGCAAACCCAGTAGAGATGCGCTGAGGATTAAACCATCTAGTACAGGTCAGTTCTTCAGCAGTAATGACTGTAGATTAGGGTCACTTTAAAGCAGGCAGCACCCACAGGGTTAATTGCAATCCACAGGTTAAATCTTAAAGTTTCTGCTGACTTTCTAAACTTTGGCTGCAATTATCCCATACTATAACAATACAGTATTAGCAATAAGTGGCTATCTGTGAGAATTCTCCATTAATTCCAGTGAACATCGCACAGCATCGCTCACTGTAACTGCTTCCCCCTTCTGCAGTCTGTTTTACTTGGATCCTCCTTATTTCCTGGAGCCTACTAGTACATTCTAGCACCAAAATGTTTGTTATTCAACGGCTTTTTATAACTTATTTTAGTGTCTAATTTTCCATGCATTCCTCTAGTGCAATCTGGGACTTTAGAAACACGTATCAATGTGTCAACATATAATCTGTATGGTAAACTCTACTCCTCATGAATCTCAAAGTGTACTAATGATGACAAGTGATGAGCAAAAAACATCAATAGAAATAAAAAATAGCCACATTTTATTCGCATATTGTAGTTACATTATGTACTAGACTTTCATTAGTGTCGTCCTTCCCCCTCCACCTCCTTATAATGCTTTTACTTTGAGTTTCACGTCAAATGGCCTCTGTTGAGCAACTAAGGAATGTCAGTGTTGTGTCTTCATATGTCTCCTTCTGTCTGAAAATGTATTTATGTCTTTGGCCTGATCACTTCATTCATAACTGTACACTAATACATTTCGGCTTTATATAGATATTTCTGTTATTGTGGCAGTGAGGCTTGCAATGCTGCCTGCAGTGTGGGAGGGAAGCGCACATAGTTGTGAGACTGGAGTTTAAGAACACATATAGCCTCTCATGGTTTTAAAAGAGACAGCAAATACAATGCCTTAAATAAACTATTTAACTGCTATTTGAAGCGGACCATATCACAGAATATACATAGCAATGCTGTAAAAAAATATTTCCATTCTTACATTTCTGACTTATAATTTCCTTTCCCTGCAGAACAGTTCTTGGCTATTAATTGGTATATTGGCATTTATGGACTTCTATTAAATCAGGGATCTATTGGCAGCTCAAGGCAGAACTGTATACTGTTAAAAACAGTTGTCCATTCACAAATGACATTTAAAGCAAGTTAACTGATGACTGTGCAAGTGTTCCTAGGACCTCTGCTCTTTAAAAGTGGGGCATAAATAGTAGACAAGTTTAATCCATGAGCAAAACTTAATATTATATTTAGTGGTTGGAGAGGAAATGTGTGGAAGTACCTGTGGGAAAATGTAGAATTAAAATAAATTGAATTAGATAGTTTTACCCATTTACTAAAGCTTTATCGAGGGTATTGTATACCTCTGCATATAAGCACCGGACCACAAAGTATCAGTCTTAGAGCATGACAGAGCAATAATAAATAAATTATAAGTAATGAAGTAAACCCTACCAACACTTTCACATAGACCAAGTTAATTATGAACTAGAAATCCCTCATTCTATTCTGGGAAGTTACAGTGGGTCCGGTAACAGTCGATTTTTACAGGCTTGTAAAATGAAAATGTATACATAGCATAGCCAATGCTCATACCACGTGCAAGGTATACAAAGTCCAAAAAAACTTCCCTAAGAATCTTATACTCTTATGCTAAGGCTATTTGCCATAATCAGGGAGCAACAAATCAGATTTATGTTTTTGTAACATAGGTAACTTAATGCTGTGGAGCGGGTGTGAGTGTGCTCTTTTTGACTGTCTATATAGTCTATAAACAGCAGTGGATGCTGTCTTAGTATGGACTTACCCTGTAGTGTGGTCAATGCAAGAGTTAAATCCCCTAGTGTCCAGATAGGCAGCTGCTGAGGATGGTATGACTTCCAAGTGACATTTTGGTCATTATGCAAGGATCCACCAGCATCCATTGTGATAGAAATTCTGGTCCAATCATGTCTTGTCACTTCATTAATTTCCCCCCCTCCATATTTTCCCAGAATCCTATAAAGAGCTGCTGTGTGACTAGAGCTTAGTTGGTGGTATGGAGTCAGTTTGCAATCACCTCCTGAAGAAAGCGGCTCCTGGGAGAAGCTGAAGACACAAGAAGAGCCTCCAGCAGAAGGCTAGAGGTGGCAGAAGAACAAGCCATCACTGGCTGGCAGAAAAGTGGAGAGCTGTACCTGGACATAGACAACCAGAACCTCTGGAAGACAATGTCAGAGCTATGGGAAGAAATGGTGCAACAACCTAGGAAGCCGTGAGTGCAGCGCTGATCCCACCTTGTAATCTTTGCCATCTGGCCTTAGCTCCAGTGCCCAATGTAGTCCCAATAATGGGACTGATTTTGCAGGGTTTCCTCTAATACAGTTGTCACTCTTTTTCCTTATGGTGTTGTGTCCATCTCTCCACTTGCTCCTCTCCATATCGCTCCCAAAAAACAGGAAAGAATGCCAATAGCGTAATACTGCTAATCACCCAGGGCAGGGGGAGGGGAGTCTACTTACATCAAATAGACTTGTAAGTTTGCACTTCACGGCATCGTTCACTTTCCTCCTTCCTCACGATCTAATTCCCAGTGTAGTTTTCTTTCCTCCATCTCCAAAGTTCCAAATGATACCATTCTCCAGGTATAGTTGGTGACAGTAAAAAGGAAAATGAACAATAGCGCAACTCTATATGGAAATATGGTAAGTATTGATAAGTCTAAATATTATACTAACACTTACTCAAATAATAGAATGCAATACTTTGGTATCTTTCTATCATCACTCTCCTCTTCCGTTGATTTTCAATCTCCAACTGATCCCCTCTGCAAATCTTCCGAAACCACCGCCAAATGGCGCCCCAAGGGAGAGGAGCACATGGAGAGATGGACACAACACCATAAGGAAAAAAAAGCTACAGCTATAGTAAAGGAAACTCTGCTAAATCAGGACCATTATTAGAACTCCATTGGGGGACTCTATTACTTGAACAGATAGACATGTTAAGTATTTATCGCCGTAGGAGGGTTTAATTCTTCTGGTCTTCATTTGTGACATTTTTTTAGAAGTATAGGGATGGTATTATGCCCTTTCTATTCCTCTTAGCAATTGACTTATAGTGTGCGCTATTAATAATATTTATATTTCTCTATTTGTAATATTCATCATAAGCATGACTTAGCAGCAACTCAACGCAAACATTATTTTAGTTCTAATCAAACAGTTTCTTCTATAAAACAAACAATCATTCCTTTTTTATTTATTTATTTTAATCACCACTCAAACAACAATATACATGATAATTATGACTATTTTTTAGAAATACTTAAATGTCAGCTCTTGTAAATAGCCACTTTTATACAAGTTGATGTTAAAAATTATATCCAGATACCTAAACGTACACCTTTATAGGAAAGAGTATTGTAAACATGAGCACTATATCACATTAGGATATAGGAAATCTAGGAATTACACCCATGAAAAGCTTTTTGGAAGCAGAATTTAGACAGCAAAATGGCTTATAAATAGCCAGTCTTAATTCCAAAAAGGGGTTCATAAAATTATTCCAATACTCAAAAAGTGTTTATAAAGGATGTGCAGTCTCACAAGCTCTAACATCTGAGAAAATGACATATAGATCCTTTTTATCCTAGGAACAATCGTGGCAAACCATTTTCTCCTGCTGTGGAGAGGTTTCTAGTGAGTCATGCTTCCAGAAAGTACATATGTTTCAGAGCAGGTCTGCTTCTTATCCAAACACAAAATACTGGAAACAACTGAATGTAAGATTACAGTTAACAATTTCTCTGCACTGAGGAATAAAGATGTATTAAGTCAGACTGAAAAATTTCTTACAGCTTTGGGCTTGAAATTTCTCGGAAAACATTAAAGTCTAGCTTATAACAGTAATGGAACTTTAAAAAAACATGCAAGACTGGTTTAATGGACCTTGTTCACACAGACTACCCTGGTAAATCTGTTTTTAACGAGCAGAGTTGTTAGCTGTGGATCTGAATTACCCTGGTAATTAACCCTGTTCACAGTGCTGAGTGGTAATTCACTAACTACCCTGGCAACTCACAAACTACCCTGGTCAACACCGTTCACACTGAACCAGGGTAGTTAGTAGTAATTTTAGCGCTATTCACACTGAGCACACTACCCGGGTAGTTGAATTACCTTGGTAATAGCCATCTGTGTGAACAGGTATTAGTTGCAAGTTTCAGCTAGGATTAAACTTTGGATTGGGAACAGAATGATTGTGTTTAACACCCAGTGCTGTTTCTGGAATGTATGGCTCCCAGTGTGAACAGAAACCCCCCAACAGGGCTCAGCACAGTACACTCCTAAAAAAAAACTTTAGGTGGCACTTAGTGCAATTGTCTTAGCTTCTTTGCCTGTTAACTTTTCCCAAGTGGTGAGACTTCAAATGCAATCTCTGCCATTAGGGGCAAAAATTCCCGGTTAAACGCAAGCAACACTACTTCAAGTAAGACATGTTTATTTCCTTGTGCCAATAGAAATCAGTGTTTTCTCATTACACAATGGCCAATCTTATGCCCATTCCTGTGTGAAATGTAATCATCCCCTTTAAACTAACACATAGATACACAGGTACCTATAAACTCTAATTGACATATTTTTTTTATTTTGTAAATGTGTGTGTATATATATATATATATATATATATATATATATATATA
>JABWIB010000110.1:112421-127204 GCA_016617825.1 Platyplectrum ornatum | reverse complement strand
TGTTAGATTTCCAGACACATATGGGTATATTTACTAAGCAGGGAGATTGCAGTGAAATTCGAATTTGGGGAAGTTGCCCATGGCAACCAATCAGATTTGAGTTCACATTATCCAGAGTGCAAAATGAAACTGAGAGCTCAAATCTGATTGGTTGCCATGGGCAACTTCCCCAAATTCGAATTTCACTGCAATCTCCCTGCTTAGTAAATATACCCCATGATGTAACAAGTAGATATAACCAGGACCACCAAAAGGAATTCTGGTTCCTGGTACAACAACCACTCCATTTCTTGCAAGTCACCACTGATTATTAAGTTAGTAAAGTGAATGTGTCAAATTCATTGAAGGCTATGTCTCCAGCCTTACAATCTTTCCCCTTGTGTATCTCAATCTGTCCAGCCCCCAACCTATTCTTTTAATGAGCATACGATACTTTACTTACGTTTGTCAAAAGAAGAGATCCGATGTACCCACAGAAACCCTGCACACCTGAATTTATAACAAACTGACCCAGAAATATAAAATACAAAATGTTGTA
Source organism: Platyplectrum ornatum (assembly GCA_016617825.1). Lineage (NCBI taxonomy): Eukaryota > Metazoa > Chordata > Amphibia > Anura > Limnodynastidae > Platyplectrum > Platyplectrum ornatum. The sequence goes on along the minus strand of JABWIB010000110.1, from coordinate 126,666 downwards.
ATTAAACACATTTATTTAAGATTCATAAAACATGACTAGACCACCAGGCCGACTCATTGTGTCAGGCAATGCTTGCTTGACAGAAAACGCAAGTAAATACAATGACCACACACTGAGACCTTTTGTCACTGCTTTGTCTATATCAAGGAAACAAGATATTTACTTGCTCACTTTAATAAGTTATCTGTTGCTGATGAGGTCATCTTGGTGACATTAGATATAGAATCACTCTATACTAGTATAAGTCATACAAGTGGCATATAAGCTGTGAAATATTTTTTAAATTCTACTATCAATGATCCCCATAATGATTTAATCTACCTTCTGAAGTTTGCATTGACCACAATTTTACATTCAATTAAGCAGGACAGCAATGGGAACTGCCTGTGCCCCACATTTGACAATCTCTATTTGAGATGGTGGGAGCAGGATGTCGTCTTTGTGGAGAAAAAAAGAGGCTAATCTGATATCTTTTATTAAAAAACTCAACTTTAATGATTTTAACTTGTTTCTGAACCTCAGATACAGCTATGAGGAGGTAGAGTTCCTTTATGTCATGGTAAGGAATGGTGTGGGTGGAAGCTTAGTTACAGAATTATACCGTAAGCCAAAAGCAACAAATAGCATTGAACATCACCCATAATATAGTTAAGGGTGAATACCTACAGGTACGCAGGAACTGCTCATCTGTAGAGCTCTCTAATTTATGCTCAACCCAAGAGAGACAAAAAACTATAAGGTTCATTAGTTACACCATGAGAGGGCTCGGGCCCCTCATGTGTAGTATTCTCTTCTCTGCTACAAAGAACACGTTGAAAGTTCTAAACTACAACTACAAAGGTGGGTGAAGTGATGTCGCACCTCTGTCATACTCAGGAGCCAGCACAAAGTCTTACCAATCATATGTTGGAGATGGTGGTTTATACAATGTTACACATTTTATATTTTTCTGGATAGCTACAGTTGCTATGTAGGTCACCACATAGTATTACATATACAAAAATAACATAAAAACTATTTTTATTGTTTATTTGTTTAACAGAAATATAGAACAGAATCTGTGTATTTTGGTTTGCACATTGGTAGTTTCTATTTGGCGCTTAAATGCTCAGATTATCATAATAGTGATAAATTACCCCAATTGTGCTCTATAAACCTGAATAAGTATTATGGGGTTATATATATATATATATATATATATATATATATATATATATATATGATGTGGCTTTATTTATATGGCAAAATTTTAATTTAAATGATAAATTAATATATTAAACCATGTATCTTAACCAGCATCTTCTTATGATTGATCTTTGTTCTAGACATATGACATAAAACTTAATCTGATGCTTACTACAGACTTCAATTTACTCAATGAATGAAGGCTTGCAAACACTGCAGACATAGTTATATGATCTGTAAACAAGTGATAGTGAGTGGTGCCTGACTGCATACATGAGTTCACTTAGAACAAGTAGTGATAATTAAAGTGAAGAGAAGGGTCAATGATCAACAAGCCTGAAGCACAATCAACGGTATCCAGAGTCTGTCCCAGCTAAAGATATGCATGATGGAGGAGATATGCTGGTCAGTTCCTGTTTCCCAGTATAACAGGATAATTACTGGAAATGACCGGTCAGGTCTATATTAGCAGGTCTGTGCTAGCATGAGAGAGAAGATAGTTACTTCCAATATTATGGTGTAACTTGAAAGTACCTATTCCTTTAAGAGAGAATCTCCTGTCCACCTAAAAATGACAAATACTTCCACTATTCTCAGGCTGTAGACACTCAGTATGTTTATACTTATAATGTTCAAACCCAATGGTGATAGTGTAAATGTCGAATATTCTGTCCACAGTTTTAATGTACACATTTACAACTTAGACTTATTTACTTACTGTAGCAGGTGTCTAGTGACTGTACTGCCAGAGGGTCCACCCAGTACTATAAAGTAAGTAAAGAAATACAAAATAAGCCTATCCATTGTATTGCTCATGGGTTCATAATGTTGACATGTGTACATTACTACTGTGTAAGTATTTACACTCTAAATATGCCAACATTTACATTCTCACTATTTTGGTGTGGACAGTATTAATATATTGAGCATATGTATATTAACCCCAACCACTTTACAAAACTCTCCCCACACTAACATCACTCTCCACATAACAAAAACTCAATGACGCGCGGAGACGGGAAAAAGCTGGTTGTGTGTTTTTTCCCGTCTTACGGTAAGACAGTCTCATGTCTTTTTATACTTGGCTTGCAGAGCTAAAAAGGCGCAAGTTTTCTCCCTTAAGCAAACATGTTGGCGCAAACCAGTTTGAATTGGCCCCTATGTCTATAATTAGTTCACATATAATAACCTATAATAGGTTCCAGAAATATTATAACTCTGGAATATTATAACTTTTATTCTGTCCCAACTTCTCTTCTTTGATCAAAAAAGATCCTTTCAATTTTCATACTTTCAGGCCATGGGTGGAACATCAATGTGGGCACTAATATGTTTTTAAGGATCAAATCATAACTTGTTTACCAATGTACTCAGGTTCGGCGCTAGATCTGCGGGCGCTCTAGGCAGACCAAGCACTGCACCCCCTGTCGGCAAAAAACAAACAAAGAACTAAATAGAATTATATAGCAATTTAAGTATGACAGTCCTGGCAGATGTTCTGGCAATGTCTAGGAGTATAATACTCCTTGCTCACAGTAACACGTCTATGTAATGAAGTCACTGTTCTATATTAGGACATGTACATTATGTGTCATACCAAAGTTACACATAGTCAGCTTCTCCGTACACAGCAGCTGCACATTTTTCCTCTTTCTCGCTGGTACATTTAAAAATGAGTGTGTTAAAAGTAAGTACTTAATTACAATCATCAACATTATATTTCTATTTCTATTGTTTCTCAATCACCTTAGATGGAGACAGGTAAAATGCACAATTATAGCCTTTACTTTCATTTAGAAATAAAAGAATATAGTCGTTTTTGGAATGTAAACTGTCATATCTATATTTATGGGCACTTAAGATTTCATAAATATACATTTTGGTATGTATGCTAGGGACAATATATATGCAATTTGTGGCTTTATATAGGGTTATATATAGGGTTATATACAGTGGTCGAAGTGGAAATTTAGAAGTGGGGGTATGGACATTCAGAAGTGGGGGTATGGAAACACAGAAAATAATGGAAGTCAATGGAGATTTTTAATTTTTCCATTATATCAGTGGGAGAAGTGCCGGTATGGCATACCCCCGTATACCCCCCCACTTCGAGCCCTGGTTATATATATATATTTATGTGGCAGTCTTCCATTCTGAACAGTAAACTGGAATGTTCATTTGGCTGTTGCACTTTTGAACTCTAGATAAATTTGGCAGTGTGCAAGTACAGACAGAGAGATGTTTTTCAGAGGTAGCTTAACACAGTCTAGAGACCACAATATTAGAAACGTTAATGAGCCCATTCCTTATATCTGCACTAGATCCAGATCCACAGGTTCTCAGACCTGTACAGGAGTGAACTCCCCTATCACTCCCCTCTCTCGTGTGGAAATAGCAGGGAATACTGTAGCAGTGCTTACCCTGCTATACCCCCGCCTTAAGTTACTTGTGTGGATCAGTGACTGCGACTGCTCATCCGCACAAACCACTGCAAACCCTGCCCCTACTGTAAGATTGAAATATAGCCCACACCTAGCATAATGTGAAAACTAGTGGGTAAACACATATGATTAAGAGATTACTCACACAAACTTGTAGGCCTAAATTTACTAAGCAGGGAGATTGAAAAGTGGGAATGTTGCCCATAGCAACCAATCAGATTCAAGCTCTTAGTTTCATTTTACATACTTTAGAATCTGAGCTTGAATCTGATTGGTTGCTATGAGCAACATCCCCACTTTTCAATCCTTGCATCTCCTGGCATAGTAAATTTAGACCATAGTTTTTGTATCCAGCTTACACTGTGAACTCTTGATGAACCAGTATGCTTACCTATTGATTTAGGTGCTTTGAGTCTAACATGCTCCTGGCCTATATTTACTAGGCTGCGGGAATGGCAAAGCATACCTCCTACGGGGGTCTGATGTCGGGACAATTAAGCCCCGCCAAACTCCTGGCCCCACCCAAGGGGGGTCTGTCCCGCTGAAAGAGGGACAGTTGGGAGGTATGGCGAAAAGAGATGTTGCCCATAGCAACCAATCAGATTTGGGCTCTCAGTTTAATTTTACATACTGGAAAATGTCAACTCAAATCTGATTGGTTACTGTGGGCAACATCTCCACTTTGCCATTCCCGCTGTAAATATAGGCCCTGGTCTGAACCAGGGACCCTGTTGGTGGATATAGGTTTGGATGCTTTGAGTGTGCATTAACATATAGATAGATGGTAATTGGCGGAATATGAATACAGATGGAAAATAAGGTACAGTCAATGGGTGACCAGTGGCAGAATGTGATAGTATATGTCAGAGAAACTAGAGATGCTGAAAGGTGATATGCAGGATTACAAGAAAGTTGCTAGGAAACATTAGGCAACACAGGGAGACTTGGATGGAAGAAAGGTTCTCCATTACTACATTTCAAAAAGCCAAGAGCTAGAACCGTAAGCTAGTTAATCCATTCCTAAACAGATTTAGGGGCCGATTCAATCTGGTGCGAAGTGCCAAATATATGCGCTATGTCCTAATTGGCATAGAAAATAACGCGCCTTGGCACTTCAATCTGGCAATTCAATCTTTTGCCCGTTTTATCTTTTCACACATTACCATTCGCACCTCTGAGAGGTAAGAATGATATAAAAAAATGTTTTAATACCTGTAAACAGCGTTAAAAAAACCCAGCGCTGTTACAGGTATTTGTCATGATGGAGCGTGTACCTGCTCCAGTAACACATTTTGGCATGGCAGAATGTGTTACTGAAATGGTTACACTTAAAAGCCGGCAAGCTGTCATTAACGGCAACATGTGTATCAACCAGCGAGTGTCTGCAAGGCTGATGATCCTGATTGTTACAAATGTTCCTTAATATCATTTTACAGAAAAGAAGAAACATTACATTCATTAATGAAAAAGCAGTTTACACTGCTTTTTCATTTTTAAATGTAGTTACTACGTGAGTGTGTATAGTCTAAGCGCATCATTCAGCGTGACTGGCGAAAACATAAATGAAGCGCTTACACTATACACATTCACATAGTAACTACAAATGAAAGAACAAGCTGTGTAAATAGCTTTTTCATTAATTAATGCAGCAACAACATTTCAGGGGGGGAAGACACACATAAGACACACAACACGTAACACAGAACATACTCACCGGCCACCGTGGACACCACACAGCAGCTCCCGTCGGATTTTTTTTCAGACTTAATCTTCCCGCCCGTTATTTTGATCTCGGCCAAACACCAAAATAACGTGACTAGGTTAAGTCGCGGAAAAAAGCTGAATTCCGACTTAAATAGGTCACGAAGCCACGACTAAATAAAAAGAACTAAAATTCGCTCTGGATTGAATCGGCCCCTTAGTTTCTAGAGTTTGGATCTTGTTCAATGTTAATATTATTCTTAGTGCATAATATCTATAATAACAGATATAACAGAGACTGACTTTTGGAAAATATTCGAGTAAGAGTTATATAGAAGCATCTGGGTTTAACATTTAATTATATTGTGGCTCAACTACCCTTAGGATGTAAATATCTGTTATATTCACTATGAAGACATCTTTTGTAAGAAAATTTGATTTTCAACAGAACTAGACCCTGAATTGTGTAGAATTTAGACCTGTGTCAGAAATTTCAGAGACTGTGTTTATATGTGTTACATATCTGAATTCTTAAAGTGGGTATTTATAGATGGGGGTATGGCGGAGTAAGGAACATATCAAGAAAACATATCACAAAATTTTGTATCTTGGATGGGCTTATACAAGGTGTTAGGGAAAAAGTTTCCATATGTATATTATACACACACACACACATATATATATAATCAAAGCAGGTTTTTCCTCATATGAGATTAGATAAAAAGTTTATTTTCTAGGTTAGCCTGGATTACTCAATCTCTGCCTGGTGTGCACGGATTCCCTAGAGTACAGAACAATGTATTCTGTGTGTTAGGGGATCTGTCTCCTGGGCAGACCCCTTTCCCTGCCCACCTATTGTAATTTATGGGTGAAGTGAAACATATAAGGCTGGATGCTAGGAGATTGGTCACAGAATCTGTCTAGCACATGTGCAGATCAGTCGTAATGAGGGAGTCTCGATCTAGTTCCATGTCCTTAGCCCTGAACTGGTAACCAAATCACCCTTAAGTGTAACTTACTTGTGTTCCCTTCAGTGTAAATGCCCTCTGTGTGGCCTCACTATCCACCAAAATGTTTTTTCTAGATTTTCCTAAGCATATTTTTACATTTTTATTTGTAAGAGTATTCAGTTTGTAAATCACCTATAGCTATACACACATACGCTTGCGTTTTATCATTTCCACATTGCTGTGTTAGTTTGGTAGGTCTCAGCATGAATTAATCATTAAAAGCCCTGGCTTAGTTAAACATTTACATTTTACATGCAGGATCTCTGGCAGACGAGCTCGGGATGGAAGCAATGGCTTGCTCTGTAACTAGGTACTGTTCAGGCAGCTGAATGCCAGTAGCATGTGTTAATTTCAGAAAAAAAGCTGACGGCCAGTGCTGCAGTATTTAGAAGTGCTGACTTAGCTGATACACAAGTCCATATTGGCAGCTAAAGAGAAAGGGAGTCATTGGGATTGGCTTTAAACATGCAGAGCTATTATCTCAAACTTTGCATTGTCACAGAGACAAGAGCCNAACTTTCCCTCTCTCACCCATCCTCCACTCCACACACAGTCATTTACTCCTACACAATGTTTGTGGTTTAAAGTGGATCTATCATAAAATAAACAACTCTAAAGAAGCATAAATAATATCTCTAGTATTCAGAGTTCACAAGGTTGTCAATGCACATTCTTTTTATGAGATATTATATAATATGATAATGTTACATAGGTATATGTGATCTTGTAAATGTCCTATGTGTTGCCACTTGAAAACTTACATCTCGTGGTATATCATACCTCCCAAGTGTCCCGAATTTCACGGGACAGTCCAGCTTTTGGATGACTGTCCCGCTGTCCCTCCCTCCTCCCAGTATGTCCCTTCATTAACTTTAATGTTGATTGTCGTGGCCGTGGCGGCAACAGGGGTGGGGACCGGGGAGAGGTTCGGGCGAACCGGGAACGGGGCTTAATTCGTCCTGCTCTCGTCTGCCCACATGTTGGGAGGTATGGTATATTTCAGTGAGATTGAAAAGTGGAATGTTGCCCATAGCAACCAATCAGATTTCAGTTCACATTCTCCAGTGTGTAAAACGAAATCTGATTGGTTGCTATGGGCCACATCCCCACTTTCCAATCTCACTGCAATCTCACCGCTTAGTAATTATACCCCCTCATGTTTACATGTAGAGAAACCAAAAATATCACTTTGTGAACTTTTTTTTAAATATTAGTAAATCCGCTTATACTTATCCAAAAGGTCAGCCTTTAATTTTGACATGTGCAATATTTGTATATGAACCATAATATATAAATGCACTATAGTTAAGTTATATTACATGTTCTTGTAGTTTGATTAAGGTTTCACTTATCAACCGCTCTAAGTTTCATTTTACATACTGGAATCTGGTTCCTAAGGGCAACCTCCCCACTTTTCATTCAATCTCCCTGCAGTCTTCCTGCTTAGTAAATATAGGCTCTGTTGCTTGCAAATATTAATAGCTCCTACAAATCAAATAAAAAACATGCTGGTAGGTTAATTGGCAGGTGATTAAATTGTCCCTAATCTATGCGTAATTGCACCTATGTATCAATCTCCTATAGTATGTCAGAAGCCTGTGGGCCTGTCTGATACAAATTGTGAAGCCACACGTACTATCATGGCGCTATATAAAAACTGGTAATAAATAATAGTAAATGAGTAATAAATCAAATCAAACGACCACCATCAAACCATACCTCCCAACATATACGGTCCGACCCGCCCCCGAAACACCCCGACAACGCCCTCAGCACACCCAACTCCTCCCCCTTCACGTCCAAGCTCCAACTCTTTTTGATGCTGCGATTCGCTGCATCATACAAGAAAAAAAAAACAAAGTTTGTCCCCTTAGCAGGACAAAATGGGAAGCAGGGGGACTGTCCCGCTGAAAGCGGGACTGTTGGGAAGTATGATCAAACCATTCTACTGCCTCATTTGAATGTACACACTGTTTTTTATCCTGTGATTTGGGCTATAATCATTAAAAAATACCCTAGAAATCACCCTACCTAAGGCTTTCCCAATAAGATCTGGAAATATTGAATAAACTGGTTCCATAGGCTAGCTTGGTGCCGATTCCCATCTTTGCAAATGACTGAGTATCACTCTTATAATATAGCACTGACTACACTAACCAAACGCTTACCCCTCACTTTTTCTGGCTCCCCTATTCTCTTAAATGACTCAGATAGATTAATAGGTGTACGGATTACCACAAGAGCCAAATTCCTGTCTGTCCAAGTGAGAGGGAAGTGTATGAAAAATGACATGCGAAAAGATGTGTACTTACAGTAGAAAACTTTTTCTTATTCTCTAAACACCTATGATTCCCTTTTTATTTAACGATCTTTTACTAATACTAACCTTGCTGCAAGGCTTGGAAATTATAATGGTGTCTTATCCCTTTATCTTATATGGATTGGCTGCTTATAGTGTTGCAATGAGTTTTATATGTACAGTTTTTGTTTATATGAATGATTGACTTACATTTTTATTATTATTAAGGATAAGAAACTAAGGCGGGAGAGCAGTTGCCTCTAAGAAGGCTATATTGTCTGTGTGGACCCAGGTTGCCTATGCTGACATCTCATTTAGCTTTTCTTTTTCAGATGGACTGGGTGGAATCCTCTTCTAACAAGGAGCAACGTGCCAACACTGTTGTGCTAACAGAAGTTACTCACGGATTCTCGCCCATTCTGAATGTCTGGCTGTTGGGGTTCTTCCCCTTGTCCCATACCTTTGTAAATTTTGTGTCCTTACCTTTGACTTACTGAACTTTGTGCCAGGGCTCGAAGTGGGGGTGTATACGGGGGTATGCCATACTCCCACTTGAAATTCTCTAAATCTCCATTCACTTCTATTATTATCTATGTTTTCATACTGTCACTTCTAAATGTCCATACCCCCACTTCCAAATTTCCACTTCGACCTCTGCTTTGCGCCTTAACCTCAAATATTGTTTGTGAGCGGTAGGGAAGCTTTCCCTTTTTCTGCAATTATTATACTTACATCCCTATCATGCGGTTGGAAGGTTTTTGTGTGCTGTACCATTCCATTGTCTGTGCCAAATCTACCTTTGTGCCTTGTATGCTAGAGACCTTGTGACCATATATTGTATTGTGCTTGAACTTCTAATAAAAAATAGTTAATAAGAAGAAAGTAACATACAATTTCATCTTCATGTAGTTGGAGAAAATTTGTTCTGATGTAACGAATGCAGTAACTGAGTATGTCTTCAGTTCAGTATTGTGTCTCTATGATTCAAGTGATGACATCTAACTAAATATAAAAACCTAGCAGCCCTGGCCAGACCACTAATTTCACAGTCCTAAATATATCTTCTTAGCTAAAGTATTTCAAGCTGTATTCCCTTAAGTAGTAGCCTTACTGATGAATCGGGTGAAACAGAAAGTTTTTAGCTTAGAGGGGCAAGATATTATATTTCTGTGTGCAGACTACAATTATAATAATAATTGTAGTCTGTATATCAGAATTTTAAACAAAAGTCATCATTTGACCCTCAGACACATAATCACTCCTTGAGGAGCTTTATGAGGCTCCTGGATGACCCGGTGAACAAAAGTGTTGCAGCTTTGCCTAAAGCATTTTGTCTAAGATGGAAATGCAAGCTTTAAGAGTTCTATGCAAATATCAGGATATAATAGTGTGACCCGCAGATAAAGGCAGTGCTCAAGGACCCGGTTAGGCCCCGGGTGCGGCCCATTATATTGGCACAGAACTCATTGTATCAACCGGTTTCCAGCTTCCCAGATCATTTCTTACAGCTCTGCATCCAGGCCTTACCTACATTCTTACAAAAGACTATTCAATTGTGAAGTTAAACCAACTTCCCTGGTTACCTGAGGACCTAACTTTTTGTACAGTTGATGGGGTGAGCCTGTACACCAGTAACCCATAGGCTCTAATTATGGGCAATGCCCTGTATGAGGGTCCAGCGGTAGAGTTATATATTCCATTGTTGAATTTAACCTTGATAACAAATTTTATTTATGCAACGGGGTCCCCTTTGGCTCCTGAATTCGCCAGAGCATTTATGTATTTTGTTGGATCTAACCTTTTTTTGAATAACTCGTGCTCCTCTAAGCTATTTTCTTCTACTAGATATATTGATGATATCTTGATTTTGTGGAGGGGGTCACTAGAATAGCTTCAGGAAGTTATGGACTATGTTAATCAGATTAATGAGTACATTGATGGCAATATTAAGACACAAATATGTAAGAAACCTTTAAATCGTAACATCCTATTGCTTGGTGTTAGTCACCCCCCCAGTCACTAAAGAGGGGCCTCCCCTATTAACAATATCTGAGGGAAGATCATGTCAAATATTTTTTAGTAGTTGATCAAGGTGGGGCAGTGGACATAGCTTATCTAGATTTTAGTAAGGCTTTAGACACAGTGGCTCATCGCAGATTGTTAAACAAACTAGAAAATCTGGCATTGGAAATAATAGTTGAGTGGATACAATATTGGTTACAGAATAGACAACAAAGAGTTGTTGTACATGGAATCCATTCAGGGGATGGTAGGTTTATCAGTGAAATTCCCCAGGGATCTGTAACTGGACCGGTATTTTTTAAAATATATTTATTGGCGACATTACACATGATATCCAGGGTAAAATGTGCCTATTTGCAGATGACAGAAACATATATAACAGGGTAGACACACCAGGCGGGGTGAAAACAATGGTGGGTAATCTGGGTAGACTGGAGGAATGGTCAAGTGCGTGGCAACTGCAGTTTAATGCAAAAATGCTAAATCATGCACTTAGGACACAATAACCCTAATTCTCAATACACCATTAATGGCATTACATTACAAAACACTGAAGAGGAAAGGGATTTAGGGGTCACCATTTTATGTGACTTAAAGGTAGCTGGGCAATGTAACAAAGCAATGAGAAAGGCAGGTCAGATGCTTGGTTGCATAGGGAGAGGAATTAGTAGTAGAAAGAGGGAAGTAGTAATGTCTCTCTATAGGGCACTGGTGCGGCCTCACCTAGAATACTGTGTTCAGTTCTGGATGCCATATCTCCAGAAGGACATCAATACATTAGAGAAAGTGCAAAGAAGTGACACCAAAATGGTGCATGGTATGACCAACAAAAACTATACAGAAAGACTAGAGCAACTAAATATGTATATATCAAGGGATGTCAACAGGTGGAGGAGGGGGGCAGTTTTCAAAGAAAGAGGTGTAGTAGAACGTGAGGGCATGCGTATAGACTGGAGGGTGGTAGGTTCACGGGATATGTGGGAAAGAATTACTTCACTGAAAGGGTATTTGATAAGGGGAATAGCCTCCCATCAGAAGTGGTGGAGGCTAATACTAAAGAACAGTTTAAGCATGCTTGGGATAAATATAAGGGTATTGTGAGTCTCAAACAAAATAGAGAATAAAATAATGTCAGTATAGATATAAATACACAACTGGAAAGACTGGATGGGCCATGTGGCTCTTATCTGCCATCACTATGTTTCTATGTAAGGCAGTGGCAATTCCCACTGGCACACAAACTGTGCAACCTAAGGGTAAGAACGAACATATTCCTCTACTATGGTTCCTGCAGACTGAGATTGTGTATAGTGTTTTATAATTTTCCCATAAAGTATAAGTCTGTAATTGTAGCAATTTGGTATATCTCCAAATTATTGAGATCGGGGTGTTTCTCATTAATTAGACTGTCATAATTAGAATGATAAATTTACATTGGAAATAATGTTTTAAGAAGTGTGTTAATGTGCTGCTGATCTGCCCTACTGTTGCTGATGTCTGGGTGTCTGGGGTACAGTACCATGGAGACAGGAGATCAGCTCCCAGTGTCCCACTGATACTGGGGAAGAGATCCTACTCACTCAGGGAGTCATAAATAATAGCTGGGCACTACTAGGTTTAGCTTCTATAGGGTTGTTGATTGGCCGTTTGTCACTGTGTATATTAGTGCTTCATTTAGTGTAGTATGGTGTACTGGACCGGGTCCGATGTGTTTATCATTGTTTGGTTGTCGTGACAACAGCAGATGGTGTGAGTTGATATTGCCAGTGTGACAGGCAGGAGTCATCGTTGACGTCAACGATGCGTGACATCACCGGATGTGCTGCAGGCCCTGGGAGCTGAGTTCGGACAGGCTTGATTAATGATGATAGATTCATGTATATAAGGGGGTATGCCATACTCGCACTTCTCCCTCTGATGTAATGGAAACATTAAAAATCTCTATTGACTTCTATTATTTTCTTTGTTTCCATACCGCCACTTCTGAATGTCCATTCCCTCACTTCTAAATTTCCACTTTGACTACTTCCACTTATGATAGATGATGGTTAATTAGGGTGAGTCTATATGGTGGTCTGTGATAGCTATGTGTCAGCAATCAATGGTGTAGACAAATGCTCCCAGCACACATCCACCAATATGTTTCAGCCCTGTATCAGGCCTTTCTCAAAGTGCATAAGAGGTTATACATGCCTGGTCCTTTTATAGTAATGTCACCGCCTCCAGTGTAACGTGACCTTATTAGGATTGCAACTATGCGATTGGTTTGTTTTTTTTTCATTCATCCCTAGGTTTACATGCATGTCTTATGGATGAAATACATTATTGCAATTTATGTAAAGATTGGCTATTTTATTTTCATGCTTGGACTAATGGGACAATATGGAGTTAATTTTATTGAAATATATTGGAGGCGGTGACATAACTATAAAAGTACCAGGCCCATACAACCTGTATGCACCTTAAGAAAGGCCCAATACAGGGTTGAAACGCGTTGGTGGAAGGGAACCATATTTGTGCTGGGAGCATTTGTTACCACCATTGGTCGCTGACTTGTTGCACTCAATGTTCATATTGGACACACGCATGGATAAGGTAGCTGTGTGTTTACACTGAGGATTATGAGGAGATCCAGATTGGTGCAGGAGAGTCCAGCAGCAGGGCATCAGAACCCACACAGACGGCTCAGACGGGAGGAATCACCCGGAGATTATTTCCATGCTGTACACCAAGAGAGGGGTTTGTGAGAAGGCATTTTTTTATCTCTATACTCACCTGTAGTTTAAAGGTTTCACACAAGGATCTCCTTGGTGTGTGTTGGCTTATGTTTTTCATATACATTGGTGAAGTTATATCCTTCAGATGGCAAAGCACCAAGTGAAGGCTTGGTGAGCACACTGAGGGAATTAAATAAGTGTACAGAAGCCAGACAGATTTACACAAGGAGCTGTTTTTGTTCTTTCTTTTCTTTTGGGAAAGCTGAGAGGAGGTTACGAAGGAGACGCAGTAGCTGTTTTTAGATCTGTTCTACACTGTCGGTCAAGTGTCCACTTGTCAGTTGTTAGTGTGAATTCGTTAGATGTCCATATTATGTTTTGAACTGCACAAGGTATCTTTTTCATATCTCCGAAATCTGGTGGGGAAGGACATACGGGAGAGTGTCCTGAATGAACTTTCCATTGGGACATCATTGTTTTGTATCTGCACCTGTCCTCAACTACTCTTGCCTGGTGATCTAACCCACTAGTGTTCCAGTTCCCACATAGTTGAATGTACACCTATATCCAGCCAAATATTAGGCCTGCACTTTTCAATCCCTGTGAAAGTGCAGGCCTAATGGACTTCATTCAACTAGCTACTAGACCTCTTCCAGATTCACAAGTTCCTACAGCCGTGACAGTCCCACTTTGACTGATGAATGCAAGACTGCAAGGAATGACCCTCATTCTCAACAAACGAGAGGACAGGACAAACTGTGATTTAGCTCCCTTGAAGATGGGCAAAGAATCTGGTTGGTTGCTATGGACAATACCTCCACTTACATACCTCCCAACTTACACAGTCCGGGCCGCAGGACACATAAGCCC
>JABWIB010000110.1:97023-111164 GCA_016617825.1 Platyplectrum ornatum | reverse complement strand
CGACTCCAAAAATCATCAGCAGTATAGTCACATTATAAAACAAACATCAACATAAAATCAATAGGCTACTATTACTTGTTGTTGTAAGGGAATCTGTATCATATCTCAAATGCTCTTTTTGTCACAGCAAATATTAATTGACAAAAGAATTCCAGTGTTAAAGTGTCTTGTCCCAAATAATTACCAGGTCTTTTTTAAAAAGTGCAAGATTAATAAATAAATATATAGGGTCATTGTTCGGTGTAACTTGCTGGGGTTGTTTAAATCATTTTTATTGTCAGATGGGGTCCCAGAGCAAAATAGTTTGAGAACCCCTGCTATAGTGTGTGGAAACCGCCCTACTCTAAAAGATAAGGAGAGGTCTGTCCCTATAAGTTTCTTCCTTCACCCTCACCAGGAGGGCCTATCTATTTCCTTTCTATAGTAAAAGTGCCCAAATCGTCAATTTTTCTAGGCACAACTGCTAATACCAACGAGCAAACATATATAAAGTGCTAGTGCAAATATAAGTGTTATAATTTTAAATAATGTAAGAACTGGAATTCCACAAAAAAACAAATCCAACCTGGGCTGGTCAGAGATAGGTTGTAATAAACCACCTACCTTTTATAAGTTTACTGGCAAAGTTTAAAAGAAACCATTGGAATCATCCAGGTTCACCTGGACGATCCCCCTACCGAAACCTCAACACGTGTTTGCCTCTACAAGGTGTGAATGAATAAGTGCAGGATCTGTATAAAAAATAAAAATTTTTTAAAAAAATTATAAAAATATTTAAAAAATATTGTGTATGTGTGGGGTGACCCTTTTTACTTACTCTGTTTATTTTTCTTTACAGATTGCAAGCCCTGGATTTTGCTTCATTTTTATTGCTGCATTACTTATGCTAGACATCCACTAGAATAATATTGTTCTAGTGGATATTGGTGCAGATAAACGGGACAATGTTCCCTTCAGCACCATTCACTAGAATGATATAGTTCTAGTGGTGCCGAATAAAGAAACAAAAATCATAAAAAAATAAATAAAAAATAACCCCCATATTTACCTCTTGGCAGCTGTGGCTGGGCACCAGAGAGGGCTTCCTCTCCCACACAGAGAAAGTTCTTCATGAATGCAAGTACCCTGTCCAACAGAATGGACGGGGCGGCTGCCATTCATAATGGAACTTCCATCCCTTTTTGTTTTTTTTAGTTTTTTTTTCTCTTTAAATAAACAATATTGTTGATCAATCCGGAATACAGATTGAACAATGAGATCACCACAGGCGTTTAAAAGTCATTTTATCGTTAGCTGGTCAAAAATCGTTTTAGTAGATGGCCAGCTTTACACAAGACAATCTTTTTTTTAATAATCCCTGATTGTCCGAAATTGGCATTGGCAGTTTAATGTACTCAGATTTATGTTTTTGTGGCCTACTGAAATTTAAGGTAAAGAACTTGGTAGAGCAAGTATTGGTAGAAGAATAAATATCATGTTTAAAGAAAATCATAAAAACAAACTTTTTTTTGTTTAGGGCAGGGCTGTAAAAATCCCAGGATTAAAGATGTCACAGAGACAACAGATTTTCATCATTGGAATGCAAGCATGCAATGTTTGATAGACAAATGCCCTACAGTAGATCTGTCTAAAATGACTTTGTAGGCTTGTGCAGATTAACGTGATCTACCCAATTTTTTAAATGTGTTTTTGATTATAATTACTTGGTTTCATTTAATTTTCCTGATGAAAGAAGAATAGAATGAGTAAAATATGGGTCCAGTCTCAGATTCAGATTTGTACATAAAAAACTGTTGTAGCTTGAATTTTGTAAAATACCAGGCAACTAATTAAAGGTTTATGTGTGATCCAGACATGAACTCATTTCCAGCTTTATATCAATACTCAAGTATAATAGGTTACATACAGATACATTACTTCTAATCATAATGCAGCTAGAGACGTGCCCTTTATTCATTCTAGACGTGCTTAATTACATCTGTGTTTGGGTCTAGACTGGGCTCACCTATTTGAGCACTCAGTTGCTGTATATTCACTATGTCCCTTAAACCCTCTCGTACTAAAAAATTAACCTCCAAATGCAAGAAGATGTGGTTAGGTCTGGATCATTGTAATTGTGTGTTCTGGCCAGCTCTGTGAAGTGTCAAAGTCCAGATATAACAATATAATCCAGTTAACTAATATCTGTGTAACTACAGTCACCATCTAAGCAGACAAAGGATAGTAGTTGAACAGGCGCCATTTTGGAAGCGTACACATATCGCATGTTATATTGCATCTTACAATATAATAATTTATGTGTGCATATTGCATTGTGCAATATCTCATTATACAAATAGTAATTTAATGCGCTTATTAAATCTTGAGAAAGAATAACAAATGCAGCTAACAAAATAACTGCGATATGCACATCTCTCAGATACAGTTGTGTATGAATGTATGTGAAAAACCTAAAAATCAGATCACATATAATAAGAGAAACTTGCGAATATTGTTTTCCTTTCAGAATCCTGGAACTATGTCACACAATGTCATAATATAGTCATATTTATCGTCAAAATGTAGCCTAGGATGTGCTAGTTAATAATATGTATGTGATTTTGTAATATATTGTATTGTTAATGATTTATGAAGTTAGATAGATATTTATATTAAATAGTGCATATTAATTAGAATGTAGCGGGAAGCACAGAACAGGAAACCAGTCTGCACGTACTCATCAGGAGAACAAAGAGCGAGGAGCAATCAGCATCAAGGAGCACCTGACAACGAAGGACCAATGGACAGGACTGGAGATCGGCGCATCACTTCTTTTGAACCCAACTGTATAAAATCTCATGTCTTAGGGGTATATTTACTAAACAGGGAGATTGCAGTGAGATTGAAAAGCCCATAGCAACCAATCAGATTTGAGTTCACATTCTCCAGTGTGTAAAATGAAACTGAGAGCTCAAATCTGATTGGTTGCCATGGGCAACTTCCCCAAATTCGAATTTCACTGCAATCTCCCTGCTTAGTAAATATACCCCTTAGTCTGTAATGTTAGGTTGCTGTTGGATTGACTGCCAGGTCTGCGCAGATTCTTGTTGTGGACAGAGGATCACCCCTTTTGTAATTACATCCCTGGCTAAATAGAATACTGGATTTGAACCGCAGCTGCCAGATTGAAGTCTCTCTGTCTGCATTTGCTGTGCATGCATTGTGCTTATACGGTGCACATGAACTGCGCCTATGGGTTGCACACACCTTTCCGTTATCATCTGTAAAGTAGTGACTAAAAAAAATTGCAAGTAGTATCATGGGCACAGCTAGACATAAGGCTCCATCCCAAATTTCTAAATTGACCAAGTGATGCAGTTCTGCTCTAAAAAGAATAGAATGGGATCACTTTGGGCCAGATTCAGCTTTTCACTCTTATGACTTACACTCATGAGTTACACTCTTATGGACAAAACCATGTTGAATTGCAGGGGAGGTAAATTGAATTAGTTGCAATCAGTATTACAGGTGAGAGATGATGTTTCCAGCATAAGTCTAATAACAGTGTAACAGTAACGCTGGTCAGTATCTGTGTGCAACATGCAAATATAAAGTATTCTCCATGCATGCAAACACTGACATTTATTTTACCCCCCTGCAATTCAACATGGTTTTACCCATGAGAGTGTAACTCATGAGTGTAAGTCATGAGAGTGAAAAGCTGAATCCAGCCCTTTGACACAACTCCAGAACTGCCCACCATTCATTTTTCCAAGTAGCTCTGCCCTCTACTTAATAATGAAATGGTACCCCTATAGCTTTTCACGAATATGGGTTAAGTAATAGAATATTTACATTTGCTATTGTGTTGTGATGTAAGTATGTATGGTAGACTTTAAAAACACTCCTGTCATTGTCAGCCATGAGTCTTAGGGTGTGGACAATGATATTGTCATAAAATACTTCATATCCTGTTCCTTTGATGTCTGCTCTTCTGTCTGCTTGCTAGTAATCCATAATAGCACATTGCCAACCTTTAAATGAATGAACGTGTGTTATTATGTATAAAAGTGAATACATCATTTGGGAAAGTGCAGGCACACAGCTTACCCCCACTCAACCCCCGCCTCCACACCAACACATATTTTATATATATTGGCCTGATGTTACAACTAAAACGTTACAAAAAATGTATTTGTTTTATTCAAGTGGAAACACCACTACTCTAGCGTTTGAGTGACCTTCAATACAACAAAACCATTTAAGGAGCACCAAACGCAGGTATCTTTTTTCTTATTGGAGGAGTGACAGTACCAAATATATATATATATATATATATATATATATATATACACACACATACATACAGGACTTGGCCTGGACAAACAGGTTAATAATATAAAACACAAATAAAAAGTTGCATCACTTCTTGTTACCCTCCTGCCGCTGGGATAAAAAGGCTTGCCAAGCCACGTAAATAAAAAGTAAAAACAAATGATACGTATTCCCTGCACTGGTTAGGTAAGGAATAATAATAAAACTAAACTGACTATTTAGAAACACTTCCCAACAAGGACAAAAGCTTGATCGGGAAAAATTGTATCACCAAATATTTTTCATTTTAATTAATTTACATATAAAAAACATGTAAAAAAAATCAAAATAAAATGTCCCAATATAAATGTCACTCAATTATCACTATGGCAATCAACATATATTTTGCAGTAATACCATAGACAAGTCTCCTGCAAACCACGTGTCCATTATCACAGTGGAAATTGGTTCTTATAATTTGAAAGAGAATATGGCTTAATGTTCATATAATTGATTGAATAGTTTACACTATCATGCTCTCAATTGGAGCAGCCTTTTGGGCATGGCTTAGAAAGCAAAGTCACTATTTTTGCGGATGATAATAAAATATGCAGGGTAATAAAAACAGAGCAAGATGTAGTTTTTCTACAAAGGGACTTGTATAGACTGGGGGAGTGGGCGGCCAAATGAAGGTGAAATTCAATATAGATAAATGTAAAACTATGCATTTAGGTAAAAATAACTAGCATGCAATCTATACATTAAATGGGACTAATTTAAGGGAGTCTCCAACTGAGAAGGATTTAGGGGTGCTTGTAGACAATAGACATAGCAATAGGGCACAATGTCAATCAGCAGAACAAGGGCCAATAAGATATTAGCATGTATAAAAAGGGGCATAGATGCACGGGGCAAATGTGTCATTTTACCGCTCTATAAATCATTGGTAAGGCTTCAACTGGAATATGAAGTACAGTATTGGGCACCACTCCATAAAAGTTACAGAACTGGAACAGGTTCAAAGAAGGGCAACGAAACTGATAGGGGTATAATTAAGGAGTCATTAAGTTGTGAGGAACGGCTAGCAAGTTTAGGCATGTTTACTTTAGAAAAGAGGCGTCTAAGAGGTGATATGATCACCATCTATAAANANATTAGGGGTCAGTACAGAGAGCTTTCACATGAACTCTTTACCCATAGAACCATACAGAGGACACGTGGTCACCCGCTAAGATTAGAGGCAAGGAAGTTTCACAACCAGCAGAGGAAAGGCTTCTTTACAGTAAGGGCAGTGAGGATGTGGAATTTATTGCCAGAGAAGGTTGTGAAGGCAGGTTCAAAAGATGTGTTTAAGAAGGGGTGAGACAAAGTTTTAGAGGAAAAGGGTATCCAGGGTTACAACTGGTAATTAAACAATAACCCTGGTCAGGACGGAGACTATGTTATTATGTTACTATTTCCAAATTACAGTCATTCGCCAGCATTAAAGTGTTGTGCTTTGACTATCATAATGATTGTACTGAACAACTTTTGGAAGCACATATAATAAGTTCCAACTTTTCCAATTCAATAAATTGTAAGTAAAGTGTAAGTAAAATTGTAACTAAAGAATTCCTGGGATATACAGGCTTACCTCTATTAGTCAGCTGGAGACGGACACAGATGAATTTCGAAGGTATTCAATCACTTCAGGTGACGTTACCACTTGTGGGTCCGATTTTTTTTTGCTTATATAAGGGAGATAGATACTTGTAGTGTTCAGACACAGCTGATATAGCGGGAGGTGAGCATCCTTTCAGTTCTCTGGTGATGTAAGGACTTATGGACTTATATACAATGAAAGTAAAATGATTCCACTCACACCTATTGTTAGCAGGAGAACACCTCTCTCCCATGTTGCACATGAGCTCATCCTCTGTATCTAGCAGGATTGCAGCTGCTCCTTTTTCCCTTAAATGGGTTCTTCAATCAAATTCAGCTCTCTCTGAAATTCACACAGACACAACTGATGCGTTTCACCTTGTCCACACAACTTTCTCAAAGTGTCTAGTACACTCAGTGATCACACCATCTATAAGCTAATACAGAGCAGGTGCTAGAAAGGAACAGGGTATGTGGTTTGTGGATTTTTATTTTAAATATAGAATAGCATAGTTAGTTACTTGGCTAATGGCAAGACTGCTGGGGATCTTTTTTTCTATCTACAGTATGTAACATACCCTGTTCCTTTCTAGCACCTTATAAATTGGTTTTGTGCAGACTCCATTTTGTGTATTTTGTTCAGAAGATGAGTTTTCCTCTAAATATAAAAACTCATAATATACAATATCACCCAAGATGGGGCACTGACAATTTAGGACCCTCCACAAGCAGAAAAGCCTTGTAAGTGGCTGGAGGCTTATCATATATTTGCAAATGTATGCAACAAATGTGTCTGCCTTTTTGTTAAAAATACCAAGAAATTATCAAGAAATCATATTAAAAAAGCGTGTATTGCTATACGCTCTGAGCATTCGGCTCGTTTTANCAATGTAAACCTTTGGACATTTAAAGCGTAACATAATTAGATTTTCATGCAAGCCTAAAGTTGATATTAATTACATAAACCATAGTGGGATGAAAAAAAACAATCCCCAGTAAAAAAATAAACTGACATGTGTTGAGGTATTTATTTTTTAAAACAGCAGGTAACTGTCCAAAGGACAAACGTCTAAATGTAATTGTCCTGCTTCAAGGACTTACGGGAAACTTACACATGTCAGGACATGGTGTTCCATGTCAATTAGCAGGGCTAGCCCTATAAAAAACAAATTTGCCCCTTCTCTCATTTTAACATCACAGATGCCCGC
The DNA here is from genome assembly GCA_016617825.1 of Platyplectrum ornatum. Lineage (NCBI taxonomy): Eukaryota > Metazoa > Chordata > Amphibia > Anura > Limnodynastidae > Platyplectrum > Platyplectrum ornatum. Next base: position 104,022 of record JABWIB010000110.1, on the reverse strand, counting down.
ACAGATTGTATTCAGGAGTTATGAGTTGGCAGCTTCTCTAGTGGGGCCATTTAGTGCAGTATATAGATTTATACTGCCCTGAGAGGTGAAGGGGGTAAGGCCGCTAGTGGGGGACAGATGCTGGATTTTAGAGTTAGGCCTTTCCCATTTCTTACCTTGGAAAAATATTGACTGTTGTGAAACTACAGTATATCAATTAACCCTACAATACAGCTGTAATATCATGACACATTGTTTGCTTATATGAAACCTTTTTATATAATCTTGTGTATATGTGATGAATAGTAAAGAATTTTTGTAATATTGCTTGAGACCTTTATTATTGATAGCCCTACAAATGGGATATATTTGAGATATAAATAAAGTGTGCATTTAGACCACTACAAAAATTGTAGCTACAGATCTATTGAGCCACTTTGTGCCTTTTTGTATTAGATGTACATTTAAAATGAGGCTGTTGAGCTTGTGCGATACTTATTTAACTGTGTCAAATTGCAGATTAATAAAGACGCTGAAAATGTTGAGACTAGAAACAAGGATATCATTTATATGATCTTGGTTGCATAATAGACAACAAAGGGTTGTAGTTAATTGGATCCCTTCTGGGAATGGTAAGGTTACCAGTGGAGTTCCACTGGGATCTGTACTTGAAAAAAGTGCTATTTAATCTTTAATCCTTATGTGATTTAAAAGGTAGCCAGGCAATCTGACAAAGCAATGAGGAAGGCAATGTGCTTAGTTTCATAGGGAAAGGAATTAACAGCTGAAAGACAGAGAGAGAGAGAGTAATGACACTTTATAGATACTGGTTCAGCCTCATCTACTATACTATGTTCAGTTTTGAAGGCCATGGTCTAAATTCACTAAGCGGGGGATTTGCAGGGTAATTGAAAAGTAGGGATGTTGCCCATAGCAACCAATCAGATGAATTTGCACCACACTGAATGGATAACAGATAGCACAATTTAACTATGTGATTATAAATACAATAACAGACTTTACAAATATGCGATTACACTTACAAGAGCATTAAGACGAGAGAGGGAGTGAGAAAAATGTTTCAGTAATATTATAATACATATGGTTCAGCCAAGCTGACATTCTCCTAGCAAGACTGTCTCAGAATGGGCTCAGGTGAGAGGGATTTTATACACAGAGCAAGAGCAGAATAGCTATAGCAAACCGTCCTTTCCCATTTCTTACCTTGGAAAGGACTTGGAAAGTCCTTAAAATGACTGCTGTTGGATGTCAGGCTATAAACTGCGACATCATTTATATTATTAAATAATGCAAAAAGCAAAAGTGATTCATTCAGTCTTAACAGGACATTTATACATTCTGTGTGTGAATTCATTTGTCCTTTCAGGCTGCACATGCCCAGAACCTGGACCGTAACATTAATCGCATGGTTATGGATTTCTGTACGTAGGGCGTAACTTCACTTAGTACATAAAGAGTTAGGTACATTGGGAAGGGAAGAGTTTTGGGGCCTATTATAAGGATATCACTCCATAAACATCCACATAGGGCTTCATATGTACAACTTGAAGTAGTGTTTAGAACTCGTATGTGGTTAGATTTCAATCTGTGTGTGGGAAGTTCACAAAAAAGTTTAGCGTATCATAGGAAATGGGTGCTATAGGATGTAAATGCACTGGATGCTCTTTAGTCTGGATCAAATTTATTTCTCTTTTTCCCATAATTAAGAAATGTAATATATTGAACAGTATAACAGTCCAAATGAAACGGAACAATTATTATTATTACTATTATTATTACTAACAGATAGCAGGCGCATTGCCCTACTTTGCACATGTTGCTAATATCAGACCAGATCCAGAGATCCAAGTCCTGCTTTTGAATAACATATACTGATCAGAATGGGTTAAATATGACCCTCTTTATGTTATTTTGGATTTTCGTTACACCCTTACCTTTTTGGTATGTTGGCCATGATGAATTTAATGTTTCTACTCATTTTATTTGTTCCATTAAAATATTGTAAAGGTTGTAAATCTTGTTACATTATTTTTTACTGCTGTTTTAGCTGGGTTTAGCTAGCTTAAGTTTCTCTCTGCCTCTTAATATCAGAGCGCCATATAGGAGTGTGATCTTGTCTGGTATACCAAACTTTGATAACCATAGCTCTTGTTCTTATAATGGGCATGCATAGATTTGTGGAGACCATGCCTCCCAAAACCTCACCAACTCCATGCAGCTCAAGGAGTCGATGCACAAAAAAAGTGGCCTCTAAGTGCTCTCAGTTCTCCCTCTGGTGATGAGTTAGATGCTTACCCCTCTTCTCCACTGACCAAGGAGAATGACCTGGAAAATAGACACTGTAGGAATTACTTGTATTTTGTCAGTATTCCTGAGGTTGTCAGAGGTGACAAAGTATTTGAGTATCTTTCTCAGAGTCTTCCGGCTTCTCTTAGTATGTTGCCCGCACACATTCCTCCTCAGATTGAACACACACNCACAGGCTTGGTCTTGAGTGTCACGGCTGTGTCCGGTGATCACAAATTTTTGGGATTTTAGGGCTAACAAGCTTATCTTGGCCACCTATCATTTGTCAGTTAATGGCCATGGCATCCTTATTTTTTTGGATTTTTCCGTCCTTGTGTCTAAAATGTGAAAAGAATTCTTGCACTCATCATGCTCAGGGACAATAAATGCTCAGTAAATGAACATTTGCCTAACCCATTCCCTCCTCCTTGTGTTTCTGTTGTCCACTGTTTTGCCTTATGGACCCTGCTGATAGTAGGGGGTTTGAATATTCCTATTAAATTTTAAATGGTACTTAATTTGGTAAAGCGGTTGAAGGTGTAAGTCATCCTACTGAAAGGCAGGAGATGGAACTCTTAGGTGTTGTTGGATTGGGGACTGTGTCTTGCCTCCCTACAGGTCTATATCTACAGGGGTTGCTGTTGTGTTCTGATGATCCTTAAACTATATTATGTAAATTGTGTGTGTATGTTTCTGCCTAAATATTCTGCTCGCACCACTATGCAGGCAAAATACTGAATTATATGTAAGGGCTTAAAGAGGCATTGGGGTGTGGGGGCACAAACATTTATTTTGCATTTGGGCAAAGAAATAGAAATATAATTTGTACTCCAAAAATACAGATGCAAAACTTTATAACATTTCTATAATACCATGGCCCTGAATTCATCGCAAAAGCATGCTAATAGTATTATTACTTATTAATAGTCTGCAGTGACGTAAAATGGGTTATACAGACAGACAGAATGTGTGGGGAAGAGGGGCCCTGCTTGCAAGCTTACATTCTAATGTAGATAGGGGTTTTGATATATAAAGGCCAATTTTCTCCCTCTGTGATAAGATTTAGAAATATATATCATATATCAGAAAGGCCTCCGAGGTGGTATGATTGATATAGATTTTATCTTAACCATACCTAAACCTTTAGGCATGTTTACAATTTTAGCTTGGTTGCTTGGCGTTAATGGATATCTAATTTTCCTACACAAGGAGATGTAACTGAGATATGTGCCTTCCTATGTCTTTTTTGTGATTCTCGGAATGACACATGCAGTATGGGTATGTCATTGAATCACACACTGGATGACCGTGTTTGTAAGACAATCTCAGACACAAATTACCCTTGTCATATACTTTGTGAGCCTTAAGTGTGTGGGAGAAGAATTTCAGTCATGAAAAGGAATCTACACCTATGCAAATAATCTCAATAAACTTACACTTTGGGTCAATTACTTTTGCAAACTTGACTGTATTTTTTATTTAATTCGCTAGAGTCATTTTTATTAGACAGCTTTTCAATCTATTTTATGATTCAATTCACCATCTGCCTATGTTCATATACCTGAAAGTAACTATTAAGTATGGAAGTGCAAACTCCCTAGCACAATATGTAGTAAAACTAGTAAAATGCAAACAAAAAAACGTTATGTGTTTTTCATGTTATTAGTGTTATGTGTTCTTTCCCTCTCATTTTCTTCCTGTAAGTGTAAGGAGATCATATATTAGATCTGCACAGACATACGGTATACAGAATCACCATTTATAAATAATAAGACCAATATCAAACTATGTCAGCAACATTTATAAACTACCCAAATACATTGGTAGTAACAGGTAGCCCCATTGATATTGATAAATATTCATCATATATGAACATTTCCATCTATCTACACTGATCTGCAGACTTACTGTAGTAGAAAGGTGTTTGTATGGGGGGCTTTTAATTTGTGGCTGTACTGAATAACCTAATATGCCATTGTTAGCCCTTGGATACATATTTGAACAAAATAACAACCAAAGCAAAAATTCTCTATTTTGTATTTCTGCTTTGTTCATATTCTGCACATTGTAAATTCCCTTGTGAAAGCGACAGCAGGAATGTTTCTTGATATTTAAATCTGACTACAAACATGTCATACAATAATAATTGTGTGGTTTTTCACTTTTCTGTACTCAAAATAACCTACTAATTTACCACTTTCTAAAGCACTAAATGATCACCAAATGTATCTGACTTTAATGTATTCAGAAATGAACAGCAGTTGTATATTATAACATCAAGCAGACATGTTGAGCTTCTGTTTCAGTACAAAAACTGTATTAAAGTGGGTACTTATGTAAGTGTTTGGGAATGGATTGCTTAATACCAAACTACCCAGCAAACAGGAAAGTATGTAAATTGTTGAACACTTTGCAGGCACAGTTTGTTCCACAATATTCCGCTCAAAAGTGTTTGGCTGTACTTGGTAAACCATCTTGAAATGTCTGGAAGCGCAGAACGGATGCAGCACCATTCTACAAGCCATTCCAATAATGTCCGTCTGATAGAGAATGGCACATTTATGGGCTGATCCATAGCACAACATTCATGCCATAAAGGTGGGTAGCATGTAGGTTGTAATTGTGGCTGAGGTACTTGCAATCCAAAGGCCCACGTAAGGTACCTCTGGATGACTATACAAGTTTGACAAGTAGTGTATGGCCACAAAATATACAAGCTCAGTGCAGCTATATGTCCAAGTACATATGTTATAATGCATACTGGAAATTAAGGATTTGTACCTGGTAATGTGGTTTCTTTAACTCCTCCATGACAGTGCTACCCCTGAATATTTACCCCTCATTGACGCTCACAGGAAAGAAAGAAGACTTGGCACTATATAATGACTTCACAGAACAAACAACTCAGACTACAGCACTGAGGAACCTTCTGCCAAACCTTACATCAATTTTGTAATGTCTTACAATGTACATAAAAGCCCACTCGGCCACCTCACATAACTTCAAAGCATAAGTATCCTCTTTGTCCGTGCTTGTCTGACTTCTGGGGACAAGAATATTGACTGTGCCAGGTATGTGATGTCCCCATTCCACTGTCTCAGGAAAAGGTAGCTGGAAGCTTCGCATGTGGAATTTCTTAGCTTGAGACATGGAACAGCTTGAGACATGTGCCTGATGAGGCTGAAACTAAGTCTATGACGCCCCTTATCTCTTCCAGTAGAACAGTACTGTCTACTCCCTGTTGATGCTACTGTCATCAATTACCCTTAAATATTTTACTGGAGTAAGAGTTAGGGTCCGTTTGGGTTAACTTACAAACTACAGCTTGTAGCCAGAACAAATTACTTCCAGCACCCATTAGTTGACCCAATCTTGATTCTGCCAAAAAAATTACTCAGCCTTCCTCTTCTTTGATCTCTTCTTCTTCTCTGAAAAAGTCCCTTGAGGAAAGAATCCATTGTCCTCTCTGAAAAAAATCCTACCAGGCCTAGCAGCTATTATTGACACCTTTCTTGGAAACCTATTCTATCCCCAAAAGACTTGCTAATAATATCATCCAGTCGCTGTCCAAACAAACAACCCCCAGTCTTCCCTTAGATTGGGTGTCCGCCACCTAAGGCCACAGCACACGCCAAGCCACTACTGTTCTAGACCCCACTATGGTGAACTAAATCTAGTGAAGCTTCACAAATAAATTCTATGGCCACATACAAATCTTGAAGGGACTTCAGAATGTCAACAATTTTAGCAGCATCAATAGCCTCAGACTCTAAGCTGTTACACCAACCACCCAACAACCTGGCTGTAGCAGTTATTCTGCAGCTGGCTTATAAGAGGCCCCTGCTACCTTCATTTTTTTATCCATAGGGTCTCTGAAGATGTTAAAGGCCATCTATGTAAGGGGCCTCTTCCCATGTTTTAATTTTCAGCTGATTAAACGAATAATGGCATAAAAATTTCTGCTGTACCGGATTGCTTCTATCCTGGTTCTTCCACCTGTCAACAGCCACCTCACCAGTCACTGGTTATTGAGAAAGAATGCTTACTATCCTTGTTCTTCTTGTCACTTTTGGTAACAAATGTGCCAAAGACACCTTCAACATATTAATGAAATCAGTAAGCTGAGTAGAGGGCACCTTTAGCTAAGATGTTTTACAACTACCAAACACAGATCCCACATAATTATCTTTCAATTGCTTATGACAAGAAGAACACACATCATTGCTAGAGCCTATAATATAGAAAAAAAAAACTCCATGGTAATCCAGTACACACATGTAGAAGCACGCAAATAGATAAATAAACACTTAGCAGAACAAGCATAGGCAAACGCAGGGGGGTTTCTGGTTGCCCAGAAACCCCCCTTATGTTGCTGTATTATATGTGGCATATCAAGTATTAGGATCTGGCACACTGCATAAAGTAAATTAAAGGTCTTTGATGGCATTCTACAATGTGTGTGGCATATCAAGCTTTAGGAGTGACACAAAATATACATCAGTATTGTATACTTCACAGTATACAAATAAACCCAATATGTACTTATTATATATATAGTGTGTCTACTCTAGACCCCAATATCATGGGGCTGGGAATGGAGTACTATATAAAGTACATATTAAGTATAAAGGGGGTAATGGTTTGGATACTGTAAAAAACTGTATGACTACTACTGTATATACCCAAATAAACCTGACTCCCAATATACCTAAT
>JABWIB010000109.1:153278-173557 GCA_016617825.1 Platyplectrum ornatum | reverse complement strand
CTTGAGTAAAATATGGATGTTTAATCTTTGCATGCTTAAGCTGTACAACGTAGCAATTTCCAATTGGAGTTTGTTCGCTGATTGAGTAGCGCTCTCACCGGGTAATTCAGCTAGTGCTGGATATATGTTGCCTAAAGTGACAATAAATAGATAGTATACATTTGAACAGTCTGTTACGGTNTAAATAAACAGCAATGCATGACTTTAGAGCTAATTGAATATGAACCTNTGATTTGAGCTTCAAAACAAATGATTTTCCTTGTATATATAGAATTTTGGCCTTAGGTAGACATTGGCAATCTAAAAAAAGTGTGCTTGAAAAATACTGTACTTGTCATAGGATCCCTACTTCCTTAATTAAGAGATTGTTATTCTCTGAATATTATTTCATATGGTTCCATTATGCGAAGCCTGGAAAAAAAAAACATTTTCAATGCATACATTTAACAAGATTTGTTTTAATATTGTTTTAGAATCTATGAGCCAGACCAAAAACTGAATAGACTGATTAGTATGGACAGTGCGATCAGTGCATGTGTGTAATTGTGTGTTTTTCACCTCCCTCCCGTATAGTGCACTGACTGACGTCCTGTAAATGTTGATGCTCACATGACTTGAGGTCCTTTCAGTGTGACACTGGAGGATACTTCTCTAGTCCCTATGAGGACCTAGTGTCAGGCCCTATTATATAATTCCCAAAACAGTACAGCTAGTTACTGCCTTATTGATTTGAAAAGGTTATTTCTAAGCTTCCTAGTAAGATAAATAGAATGTATTGTTTATTTGGTCCACATTCAATTCTATTATATAGTTTTTAAATAGAACTGTATAAGGCAGTTTGCTTCAAGTTATTTGGCTGTTTAAATAATGCATGAAGCATCCGTTTCCCCACTGTTACTCAAAAGAATTTATCAACGTTAAGGAACATAGGATGATTTGTTCTCTTCGTGTAATTGCACAGAAGATAATGCATTGCAGTCAGAGGCAAACTGAATGTACTATGGGAGTTTCTTTTCAAGCTGGATTTAAATAGAAATCTAAATAACTTAAGGTGGTTGCAAAATCTGACAATTTTGTAATGATTTCTGTGCATTTATAACTAATTTCTGCACCGTATGAAGCTCTCCGGTTAAAGTGGTGTAAATGTTTGTTTACATATGACTAAGAAATATAAGTATTGTGGCTACACAATCGCAAGATTTACCAAACATACAACCAAAATTGTGCCTAAACATATATTACAGTAAAGTAGCCAAATACAACTATTCATACAAAACAGTCCAAAGACAAACTCTTTGTTAATAATAGATATAGCTGACCTACTAAATATGAACATGCATAAAAATACTACTAAGCACTGTTCAATTATTCTAGAAAATATATAAAGATAAATTAGAGCTTTAAAAGAAGGTTGTCTCATTTGAGTACTTTGAAGCTGCTATTCATTTTGAACAAATCAAGGTTGTAAATTTTAACTAGCAAATTGCCAAAAACAAAAGTCCCCAGATGTCCTTCCAGTGTAATCATGAAGGGTTAGACTAATGTGATTATGCTACTGATTGTGCCATTATGTGCTTCCTTAATATCAAATCAATAGTTTTTACTGGTACATCCAATTGTGTGAAAGATAAAATACTACAGTCAATTAAGGAACATTTTGCAAACAGCTGCACTAAACAAGTCCTATTAAAAAGTCATTGAAAACTTTAAAGCCGTTTCTTTCAGTACAACATGAGGTTAAGGGATGTACATATGGTAATCCAGCTTGAAAATATGTATGGGATTAGGTGGGAGGGAACCGAGGTCTGAAAACTGGAGAAAGAAGCAGAGTGTATAAAAAAAGTATCTTAAATGTCTGCTTTTATTTTTGTATATCTGTTTTTCTTTTATTTATGTAGAAGACTTGTTGCATAATAATAAAAACGCTATCTATATTAAAAAATAATTGTGTCGAATATTTTTTTGTTAAAGAATAAGAGATGACACAAACACACATAACTCTCTACCAGCATTTAAACAGTAATATGTACTTGTTAATATTATTAATGCATACACCGGTGTCCAATGGTTCTATTTTCTTTTCATGAAATGTAATTGGACATAAAAAATGTAATTTGCTAAAAATTCAAACTGCAAACCTTTTAAAATAGTGCCTACAATTTAGGCTTTCCTATGCCCTTTTGGCATACACCATAAATTAACCCTGTTTAAATTACTCTGTTTAAATGGATATCAGGGACCTGATTCAAAGTGACGAAGAGGTGGACGCAAAAACTGTCTCCGCACCCTCGCGGCTTCGACTCTTGCAAATGAGAAAAAGGGTGTCCTTTTTCATTTACATATGTGCTTTTAGCTGGCTTAGTCTTGTTAATTGCTAGCGCAGCCTACACCATGTCCAGACATGATGTAAGCATAGAGGCAGGTCATGTCCTATGGAAAATAACCTGCCTCAGTAAGTGTAAATAAAAAAATATACAGCTTCTATAGCCAGAGCCTCTGCACTGTCAGCTTGCAGCGTTTCATTCATAAAATTCAGCATATTAACAGACTGGTTGGAAGCAGGTATTTATCCATGGTACAATCATCCTGATTCTTTGACTTACACCAAACTTGCACCAGGACATGGGTCCTGATTCATAGTTTCTGGTGGCTGCCAGGTATGTTAGATTCAGAGCTGCGCAAACATTCAGCTCTGAATTGAGCATAGAGAGAGGCCATAATAGCAGCTGCTGTAGCCGGAGCCTCTGCAAAAGTCTTCATGCAACGACTGCCGGCTTTTATGAATGATTTAAAGTAAAAAAATATATATATTTTTTTTAAATAAAAAATACACACAGCTTTTTTTTTTTTTATAAATATTTTTACTATAGAGATATTTATTTACACTTTAATGAATCAAGTAATTGTCCACAGGACATGGTATAAACTGTGCATTAATTTGCAGGGCTAATCCCTGCTAAAATCCTATATTCAAATGAGAAAAGGGGTGAGGTTTTCTCATTTTCATATGGCGGAGTCTTAAGCTTTGCACCCGCCTCCGTGCTATTCATCGCCTGTCTGCATAGTCTGGCTGGCGGAGACAAGCCCCTGAATCCAGTCCATGGTGTAATGTCTGGACTGATGTGTAGAACAAATGAAGAAACAGTTATTTAAATGAGAAAGGGGCCAGAATTCGCATGGATCTGGAAAAAAGACAGATGGGCACTTGTGCATGCGCAGATCAGCATTTGCGTATGCATTCACCTAGTTTCCAGGTGGATGTGATACTGTGAATCAGATACCAAATCTGTTGTGGCATAGGAGCATGGTGTGAGCTGTTAACCCTATCTAGTGTCCCAAGTATATTCCAAAAGTAAGAGAGTTTAGGGGAGCACTAAACACCATACTGTGGCTATCTGGAGCCTAATATAAATGTCTATAGTCCTTGTTTGGTTCCACTCTTACAGTCAATGTTGTGACCACATGGATGGCAAAAATAGCAGTAATATTCCAATAGATATCCTTTTATCAGATGAACATACAGATGAGATGAATTGTCATACTTATAGATGCTCCTAATGTCCAGATGCTGGAGAAAACTAAAGCACAATCTTCAAAGCAACAATTCCCATTCAGATTTATGCACAGTGCCACCTTGTGCATGAGCACTTTATTGCAGAAGGGATTTATGGGTAGTATTTATCAATGATCTACAAAAACTAGACAGCAATATGTATAGCTGACTGGAAAATAGTGAATAGAAATCTGTCCAAAACAAATGCTCACTTGAGAAATGTAAGTTTGCACCAAGATTAATTATAGATTCCCAATGCTGTAGTGATTTACAATTTGTACAACTCATGTACTTCTTGTCTATAAACATAAATAGACAGCAAATGTGGACTGAAGTGCACACTAAAGAAAGAAAGAAAAATAAAGGCATTGAGCCTTGAATAAGAAAAAGCCTTATAAAAAAGATTGTACAGCAACATCTATTGTCAAGAACCTTGCTCTGCTGCTACCACTAACACTGGGATATATTGCAGAACAGAGATGCAGACTCACATATTATAACACAGATAAGTATACAATATATGAAAAATACAAGTACAATGTCCAGGGCTTTTAGCTGGGCGCTCTGCAGCTAGTTACCAGGGGGTTGTAGAACATAGGAAAAGGAGGTTATATAGGATAGATGTGACTGGTGCCACATAAGGAAGAGAAAGGAGGACTGAGGGCATACAATGAAAAATAAGAGGACTTAATGGGAATTTATACAATAAACTGAAATTGATTTCAGAAACATCACCCAGGTACTTTTACATGCTACCTGCTTGGCAAAAATTCCTGGGGGGAACACTACACATTGCCAATGCCACTATAACAAAAAACATGTGCAGTTGCGCAAGGTAATAAAATGCACATAATATCTGAGGAGTAAAAACATAAATAAAACATAACTAAGGTATATTCCCAGAGCCGGGAAAAAGCTGGTCTTGCGCACCATTGCTCAACTTTATAACTTACTGGATGACACTCAGATTCCCCAACCGTCTACTGTCTCCATAAACAACTTTCCGTTAGCGTCCTGTGTTTGAAGGACTCTGCCATCGCTCGTCTCTGTGCCGCCTGGACCGTCCAGGAACCTGACCACCTTATCTGGAACTTGCCAAAATCGAAATCTCCGGGCCCTGATGGGTTCAATAATGAATTCTGTGTAACGTTACATGAGCAATTGACCCCTCTTCTCTTGAGCCTCTTCAATTCCATTTCTGCTGGAGCTGGTTTTCCCGAGGCCCAAATCATTACTATATTAAAACCTGGGAAAGACCCCTGTGACTGTCGAAACTACAGACCTATCACTCTTTTAAACATGGACCTTAAGATTTATGCAAAACTGCAATGTGAGCTTGAATCCGATTGGTTGCTATGGGGAACATCCCAACAAATTTTAACCTCCCCACTTAGTAAATTCAGGCCAATGTTGGGTTCTGGGAGTAGCACCACTCAATGTGATCTACACCATCCAAACTAACATGGAAGGAGCAATGTGTGCAGCCTTCAATACACAGTGATGGTGTATACGTATAGTGCTAGGGGCCTGTGGGGCCCGTTACCTGAACACAACCGGGGATTCTGGAACTTCCATGATATTCCCCACATGGCATCAGAGCTCTTCTGTTCATCATAGCACCCTCTGACCTGCTGTAATACATATAAGTGGGTAGTCATCCAGTCACCATATTGTCCCTTTCTTCTTATTTTTACTAAACAATCGTGTGGATGACGTTGGGCCACTAATCTTACTATCAATCTCCAATGAATATGCTAATAACAGGGCGTCAGGCACTCGCAGCCAGGGTGATGCCATGCTATGTAACAATGACATTGATGTTACAAGGTTCTGGGCTGCACTTTACCTCACACATCATCTCGGTCATACTTACCGTATATCCTTACAGCCCGACCCCATTACCTACAAGGTACATTAGTTTCCCGCCAACATAAAGCGAGCGCTCGCACTATACACGGGGCGGGCGGTGGGCGGGGGGGAATGTATACTAATGAGCGCTTTAAAATGGGCGTGGCCCGGGTCGACGCCTGGCCTTGGCTGCGGATCGACATGTGGGCGGGGCTAACACGTTGACAGCGGGAAGGGGCGTGGCTAGAGCCTGGATGACAGCGGCGTCTCTGGTGGGTGGCGCTATCTGCTAGTTCTGGCCGGGGTCTCGCTGAACATGGAGCTGTCTGCAGTCGGGGAGCGGGTTTTCGCCGCTGAATCCATTATTAAACGGCGCATCAGGAAGGTGAGACTGTAGGGCGGCGCGGTGTGGCGCTGCTGCGGGGACACAGCGCGGCGATGGTCGCGTCATCCATCTCCTGCTCTGGTCCTTGTTTAGCCTCCGAACTGCGCAGTCAGAGTCCACAGCGCAGGCCCCTGCAGCAGCGCAATGGCGCGTCGCCTCATCTGCCCCGATCGTGTCCGCAGATCGCTGGAGGACGCGAGGTTGTGTGTAGGTTGGAGATCGTTAAACAATCGCTGGCCCGATGCCATGCAGGCGCCCCTTGTCTGCTGTCTGGTTCCCATCTGTCTCTGTATATTGTACCGTCTCCGCGATATGTCTGTATGATGATCGATACGTGTGACATGGACCGGATTGTGCTGGTCGCATAGACATACATGTTGTGGAGCCTTCACACGTCACCTTAGGGTATGCAGGACCCCGCTGAGCCGCCTATATGTGTCCTCACACGCCCTCCACAGCCTGACATCTCTCCTTTATGGCAAAGTTAGTGTTCAGGGGAGGGGGTTCATGTCTACAACTGTGTTATTATTTCCACCCGATATCTGTGTCCTTTCTGTTTTCCTTATATTAGTTTAATGGAAAAATTATCAAATCTGGAACAAATGTATAGAAATCACAACCCCCAGTACATGCACAGACCACACCAATAATGATAATGAAGGCGCACTCTTAGCTTCTGGTTAAATTTACACGAAGATCCACATATGCAATGAATTCATAGTAAATGTTCATAATAGTTCTCCGCATACTCTGATCAGTAAGAATCCTCCGCATCCACAGGGATTGTCCGGCTGAATATACAGTTCCATGGGGTAACATGCGATTATGCCTATGGTGCCCATAGAAAGGAGGGATAGCGTGTTCCATATCATGCTGTTATCTCTGTGACCTTGTCAGATGAGTTTATTGCCTCGCAGCTAATCCCCCTGTAAGAACTATAGCTATGGTGCAAACATTTACTTTTAAATCCTATGAAGTTGAGCAATATTTGTCTGGAATGGAAGTAGAGTTCTCCAGGTCCCATCATAGCAGATCAGGGGGTATATTTACTNAGCGGTGAGATTGTGAACTGAAACTGAGAGCTTGAATCTGATTGGTTGCTATGGGCAACATCCCCGCTTTCCAATCTCACAACTTAGTAAATATACCCCCAGGAGTGACCCATGCCAGTGGAGAAAGCGGGTGCACCATGAAGCCAGTGCATGACCCTTTCCATAGGTGTGCCTGGTAATGTGGTGCCACATGTGTCCTCATCTATATGTCTGCTTTTTTTTTACTCGAGTAAATCCATTGAGATGTGAGGAGTTTCAGGCAATGTACCTTCTCTCAGCCGTACTGTAATAACTCGTTTTACTTACTTACAAGAGGACATGTTTCACAAGGGCTCATGTTACCCGCAACCAATGCATTTCACATAATAACAGTACTGAAAGCCAGTCACAAGTAATAGGATGATAGATATATAATCATGTTGTGCCTGTATGGTATCTCCTCTCATTACTGTAGTAGCATTGCATCACGTAACTTACATGCACACTACGTTTACTTGTGAATAGTAAGCGAATCTACTGTGAGTCCGAGTGGTTTTGTGTAGATAAAATAATTTAATATTGATCTTCAGTTTATACCTATGTCTCGGATTCAGCGTTTAGTGGAAGCTTCATGAACTTACTCTAAATCTTAATAGAATAACTTTATTTTTATACAATTATTAAGAAAAAATGATGTCATTATTTTATTTATGTCTTTTGATTTTACTTCATTACTTTGCGTATAATTTAAGACGTGGGGATCAGTCATATTGTATATGGGGTTTTACATTATTCCTCTGTTATGATATACAAAGTTTACATTTCTATTGTCACTGCATTGTGGTAGATCTATGTGTTTCTTTTCTTCTTTGTTTTTTCCTGATTTTTGGATATAATTAGAAATGTTATAGATATCTTTTATAGTATAGTGGAACCTTAACGTTAATTTCGATGATCCATGTGAATGTAATTATGACAGAGCACAATTGTTATCTGGCGACTTTATGTATAAAAACATATCACACATAAATAGTGCTATACATTGTGTAGTGCAGATAACTGTGCAGTGCATAGCGGGCTTACCAGACGCAGTAAATAAATGCCTGTGTGCAGCGTTACCGTCGCCCCTTCAAAGCCCATTTAAGGAATTATATTTCGGATTCATTTGCAGACAGAAAGTATCTGATAATTTCCAGATGTAACCTAAATATAAACAAACTTCTTTTCCTGTAATGTATGTCGTACTCGCTGCGCGGAGCAGCTTCCACTAGTGCATTCTATAGAATAACAGCTGGCCACACACTAGAAGATTATTTGCCCAATTCCACATTTATTTGGAGTTATTGCCCAGCTTAAGTGTAAAACTGGCCATACACTATAAGATAAATGTAAAAATCTTTTGTTTGGAACAAGAGTGGGTAAAACCATGTTGAATTGCAGGGGGGAGGTAAAATGAATGTCAGTGTGTGCATGCAGGGAGAATACTTTATTGTTGCATGTTGCACACAGATACTGACCAGCGTTACTGTTACACTGTTATTACACTTGACTGGAAACATCAATTGTAGCACTGATTGCAACTAATTCAATTTAACCCCCCCCCCCCCTCCTACAATTCAACATGGTTCTACTCCTGAAAAATCTTTTCATTGGAACAATTTGTCTTATAGTGTATGCCCAGCTTTAGTGTTACATCTGATGGTGTATGCTTGCATAATATTATTACTAGTATAAGGTAATGGATTGCGGTGCAGTAGAGAAGATGGTAACCAGAACCAGACTTTTATATTGTCATTTCTCTCACAGTACATTGGATGGTAGAGTTGTGACATTTATTGTAGCCACTCACATATTTCATTTTTAAACCATAAACTTCAGATTTTCTCATTTCGGTCACTGGAGATCTTTAAATAATCTCTGACATGTATGGACCGGCATTGTGATATATGACATACAGTAGATGTTTAGCCGTGCAATGGGGGGCGTCTCGACTCATGTTTTAAGTGGTGTCTGGCAATTAAACAATGAAGTCACTTCCTAGCAGACAGCGGTGTCTGACAGCCCTTTAAACGCTGTGTTGCTTTCTACTTCATTGTGATTCTATTTTAAATCCTCAAGTGTTCTCCTTACAGAGATGTAATGCCTGGGGCTCGGGGTAATGACTCCTTTTATAAATGTTACTAGTATCGTACTGTTCCCTAAAAACACAAACTATCCAAACACTGACACTACAATTATAGGTGCTTGTGTTTTTAGCATACCGTTTACTTGTCCATGTTAGTGTAACTTTAACAAGTGATATCCATTATAATGGAACGTGTGTATTTCTGTGATATTATGTAGTATTATGCAGTATACAGTGATCACATGAAACCTTTGTCCGCTCGCAGGTAAAAATCATGAGAAATGCAGATTGTTTGGTCTGATATACCCCATTCAGAGGGCTATTACCAAGGTAATTCAGTCAATTTCCCCGGTTGGCTGAACTACCCGGGTAGTGTGCTCAGTGTGAATGGCGCTGAAATTACTACTAACTACCCTGCTTCAGTGTGAACGGTGTTGGACCAGGGTAGTTTGTGAATTACCAAGGTAATTTGTGAATTACCAGGGTAATTCAGCACTGTGAACAGGGTTACAATAGAAATACTGAAATTGCTGGACTTGGTTGTCATTGATTTTCATGCTGGAGAATCCTACATGTGTCTTGTTTTTCTGGTGTCCCATGTGGTTCTCTTGGAACGTTTCAATAATGTATCTTTCAGTATTATTGATTTTAACTTTTTATTTTAGGGTCGCATTGAATACCTTGTGAAATGGAAAGGTTGGGCTATCAAGTAAGAAATGTTTTTATATATATTTATATATATATTAGTTTTGTGGAGTGAAGGGCAGCTGGATTCCCACTAAAACATGTCAATGTGCTGTGATGAAATAGTTCAATTATTAAAAGAAAAAGGTTTTGTTGGCACCCAAGAAGGATGAGACACCGCTTGTTAATCTACAACATATCTTTCTAGGTTTAGCTCCACAATAGGAATTGATTGTTCTGTAGTATATTAACTAAACATTCCATAAAACTCCAGAGATGATAAAAGGCATTTTATAATATAAAGCTAACCTTGTTACTTATCATATAGCATAGAGTTCAAATGTAATATATCGGTTGTATTTAGTTGTCTGGCCTTGAGTATATTAGTATTGGTGTTTTACCTAATGTTTGTTATAAAATATTAGTACTTACAACATTGGTACTACACAGTATAAGAATGAGTTGAATTTTTTGGGGGGATAAGTTGGGGAAGTGATTAAGTTCATTTTAATTTCAGAAATCTACATATCATGTGCTGCCTTATTTAATAGCAGTTAAATCATATAAATGATGTTTTTCTTGGCCAGTCTAATGTTTTGACTAATAACACGTCTGCAGGTACAGCACTTGGGAACCAGAGGAGAATATTTTGGATTCACGACTTATTGTGGCGTTCGAGCAAAAGTGAGTGTGTTGTAGTTGTGCCTTTATGTACAATAACCTCTCAATACTAATGACCTTTTTATACGTCCCTTAGGGCTTTTTCTGTGCTGTAAACACCTGTGTTACTTTCACAGTTTTCCTTGAACGTGTTAAACTAGAAATAAGTGTTCAGAAGATAATTTTATTCCCTGAAGGCAATGATTCTCTGTGTACTTACGTAATGCTTTGTATTTAGCTACATGACATAGCTTGTATCGGCTCTACCTGCTCCTAGCTCAATATCTTGTTCTGCTTATTCGTTCTTTCTTTCTTCTACAGGGAGAGGGAACAGGAGATTTATGGCCCAAAGAAAAGGGGTCCCAAACCAAAAACATTCCTCTTAAAGGTATTTGTTGTTTATTGTATTTTTGCTTTGAGACATTGTGTTTCTTTTGTTTCTATAATGACAAATCTTTAAAGTTCTTTTCTACATATTTATTTTGTAATGAGAGAAAAAATAAAAAATCTAAAAATCTGTTCTGGAAGGTGGAGGGGAGGGGGGGTTTAAATAATATATAATCTAATGTTGTAGCACATCCGTTCTATTTAGCGCTTATGGTGTAACCTATAGCGTGTGATGTTTGCCTGCTGCGTTTATATTCATAGGTTGTCTGTATTATTTACATTTTGTTAAATTACTATTTATTACAGGCCAGAGCACAAGCCGAAGCTCTCCGTATGCCTGACGTCCACTTTGGCATTAAACCTGGTTCAAGCTGTTCCCCTAAGTTGCACTCTAGTGCGGCAGTGCATCGCTTAAAGAAGGACATCCGCCGCTGCCATAGTATGTCTCGCCGCCCGCTTCCCCGTCCAGACCCTTCTGCGCCATCTGGAACAAGCTCTGGCTTGCGCCCTCCCGTTTCTCCTTTTTCAGAAACTGTGCGCATCCTCAATCGCAAAGCCAAACCCCGAGAGCCAAAACGTAACCGCATCATACTCAACCTGAAAGTGATTGATAAAGGAGCAAAACAGCCACTAGGCCGCCCCAAAATCCCCTCCCGGAACAGAGTGATAGGTAAGAGCAAGAAGTACAGTGAGAGCATGCTTCGCAATCAGATCCGGCATCTGAAATACGGAACGTTCTCCATGTACAACAAGCCGGCTCTTCGAGGGCCAGACGATGAAAAAGCTGGTGATGATGATAACACTCACCAAGGCCTAGGTGATGACAGTTCTAGTACATCAGGTTGCCCTTCTCCAGCGCCATCAGATGACAGACCTCCTAAGTTGCTACCTGAAACCCTTAGCCCTGCTGTGCCTGACTGGCGGGAATCTGAAGCTCTGGATCTCTCCATCCCGCCAGAGTCCTCAGCAAGCAAGCGCGG
Source organism: Platyplectrum ornatum (assembly GCA_016617825.1). Lineage (NCBI taxonomy): Eukaryota > Metazoa > Chordata > Amphibia > Anura > Limnodynastidae > Platyplectrum > Platyplectrum ornatum. Next base: position 161,904 of record JABWIB010000109.1, on the reverse strand, counting down.
GCAAGGGGAGCCTGACGAATCTGATCCTGAAGAGGAAGCCGGAGACTGGCGCCCAGATATGTCACCATGCTCCAATGTAGTGGTCACTGACGTCACCAGCAACCTGTTGACAGTCACCATAAAGGAGTTCTGCAATGCACAAGACTTTGAGAAAGTAGCAGCTGCTAGCAAATAAAAGGGGCATGAAAAATGATAGGGACACAGGATGATCAACTATTTATAGGTGAATTCACTCCTAAGCTATTGCTATACCACTCTACCGTTTGCTAGTTCTCTTAAGTTCATGAGTAACACGTGGTGCTGTTATGTAAGATAGTGAGTATTGAATTGATAGGGAAAATGGATTTGCTTTAGAATACAATGATCCAATCAATACATAGTATGTGGTGGCACTTATTTGGCCCAATAAATTAGTGTAGTGTTTTCCTTCTATTTACTACATAGCAAAGTGGTGATAGGTAGGTAATCTTTTTGAGATATATATATAGCTGCTTTTGAACTACATAATCACAGCTGCCCCTCGAACCAGTGATTTTGTGACAAATGCTTTTTCCTTCTATACCCCCACTTACAAATACCCACTTCAAGCCTTGATCTGCATATTTATGTATGCAGAAAAGTTACTTATATGTAATTATTTTCTACCAAATGGGCATTCTTATGCAGAAGGCGTGTGTGTATGTATATATTTGTGTATTTCTTTTTTTGCATGTTTGCATTAAGATGGAAGCCCCCCTCCCCCTACATCACCATTGTAAATTGGGCCTGCAGAACTGTATTCCTTTGAGTTGGGAAAAAATAATCCTCCTTGACCCTATGGTACTTATGAATTCTAGACATTGTGTTTCTCACATGTATGGCTTTTAAATATGAATGGGGAATGTGCAATTACCTCTACATGTGCTGTAGAATTCAGCTCTACCACCATTGACTGATTTTTAAAACATCATTCTTCTATAGCAAGGTGCTAATATATGGAACATGTATTAGAAATGTGGTCCGACCTGTTGGTCACATTTCTTTATCCATTCACTGGTCTTTTAAACTGCTTGTACTGTAAACCAGTATTTTATTTTTATAATGTAGTAAAGTTGCTAAGCTGTTTGTCATCCATATAAAGATACTAGAGTTGGAATGTCATGGAGAGATGTAGAAAGGGTACTGATCATCATAGGCTTGTTTTTTTTGAGGGGGGGGGGTGTCGTACGGAATTAGATCTGTATGGCAAGTCCCACATTGTGTAATTAAAATGATTGCCCTTATCCACAATCTGTGACCGGAAATTTGATCATACGGAAAACAGACCCATAGTCCAGTGTTCCAATGTGTAGTACCCTGTTCTGAGGGTACAATCCGGTATTCATCCGCCAAGTGTCTGGATGCAGTCGGTGTTTATACGTTACACTTAATATTTTTGGATCAATGAATGCAAATATGCAGAAAAAGTGTACATGTGCAGTTTCCCTTCATTGCCTCCGCAGACATGTTATATCATTTATGCATATATAGAATCTCTGTCCTGTTCTGAAAATCTGCATTTCTGAGACGGTCATGTATATAATTTGTGTATAGTTACGTGTTTCAAAAGTTTTATCTGCCGTTGCATTTATAATATGTATCAATTGGAAATTGGCTAAATGTAACACATGCGACTTGCTATACAGAATGAAGAACATGAAGAAGAATGTGTTGCACATATGCTGACATTGCTGGGAAGGGTGGAGTAGATCAGTGCTTCTTATTCTATGCTGACATGTTTATATTGGCTGACCAAATTGCTCGTATTTGTGAGCCAAAACTTGAAAACCAAGCTTTTGAGTGAATGCACTTTTAACTATTTAATTTTAGTTAAAGTATAATTAGTTTGGGACCTGGAGAAATGTAATCTCTGGAATGAATTCAAGGTCTATTGTGTTCTCTTATTCACTGGTGCTAACACCTATTTATGTCCCTTTTATAAACAAAGGGCCATGTGTAATGTGTAACAGCATGGGTTAGTCTGTTAGGATTTGCCTCTTGCCACAAACAGTAACTGCTCTGCAATTCTTCCTATACTTCCCTCAGCAAACAGAAGATAAGAAGACAACTGGTGCTAATATTTCAATATACTTTCTGTTTTCAGAGACCTTTCTCAATGTATTGTCTAGAAAACGGACTCACTTCTGTTTTCCGGGGCCCCAGTCTTGTGACTAGTTGGACCTAATACTTATTTTATTTCAACTGAAGATCTGCAAATGAATTGTTTTGCCACAGGAATGAAGGTTCGAGCCGCTGGCTCTTCTGGTGCTATAGCCTGATTGGTATTTTAGTATGACATGGGTGCTTTTGTTTTATTTTTTGGGGTTTTTGTTTTATTTAATCAGTCTTGAAGGATTGGAGGGTTGAAGATAATTGCTAGCTAATCTAATGGGCATGTTATCTATATCTGCCAATGTGTATATATAGTCTCTTTCCCAACCAAGCATATAAACCATGAAACTCGCACCATCATGTGTACAGCTAAACCTATTAATGTTTCCTGGTTCTCTAGTTCTTTTCGTTGACCCGATTATTCTGTTGCGTGACCCATTGAAACAGACCTTTTGGTTTTGTGGGAAACTTGAATTAACAGATGGTACAATAGTAAGAACATGTTAAATGTAGTCCAGTCTCCTAATCTTTTATTGTATTGTTCAAACCAACGCATAGCTTTGTATGGCGTAAGCTAAACAGGATAGCTCTTCACTTGCAGACCTTGCATGGATTAGCTTTGTGACCCACATAGGGTTTGGGTTGTTCTTTGCGTTACTTATAGTGGCTGATTTGACACCATCATAGTCTCTTAGTACAAATAAATGGTAAACAGAATAACTGCACTTTTTAAGTAAAGTCATCTGCTGCTTTCATGTTCAGTATGTCTCGCTGCTGGATAAGTGGAGAGTCGTGTCGACATCATGCATGAAATAAGTTCTAAATAAATTGCACTTTTCCGTCCATATTTGGCAGATTATTGGGCCCTGCTCTTTCTTGTCTGCAGAATGATTTAGTAGTTATCTATTTAGATTGAATAAAGCCTGTCCCTATGAAGAGCAGGAACCAGCAGGGCACTTTTAGTAGCTAGTATATTCTGTTCTGTTATTAATATGTGCAAAGCTTTGTAACTGGCACAAGGAAAACTAAAGAGCTTCTATTCAATATGCACTTGTGCATTGGACACTTTTTATGATTAACAGAGTACTGGATTGTGGAACTGGGAGGCAGCATCCATGTCCTCACACCACTCCTCGCACACAGTGATTTCTGAGGTCTACCTTTCTCTGGCATAGAGACGGCAAACCTATACCACCTGGATGGATGGGTCATGTTTCCCCATCAATGCCATCTGTTGTTTGGAAATAGTTTGGCACTTCAGATGTTGTGATCCAGTCTATAGCAAATTTAATGAAATGATTGATGTTTTTTTTCTTTTACATGATCATAAGTGATCTTTAACTGAGAAATGAGTCTATGCTATATTTCGGGGCTGACTTGCACAAAATGTCCACCACCTTAAGATTTGGTCATTTGTTGACTTCCTAGTCTTTGTCTTTCTTTACAGCCATTTGGATAGGAAGGTATGGGATTGTCATTCCAAGACAGCTGAAAATACATTGCCAGCATATTATTATGGAATAACGGATTGATACGGATTGGCTGTTATCTGTTAGCCAGTTGCTGACTTGGCTGCAGAAAGAAAAGGGATTTGTATCACGGACTTGTATGGTTATGATGTATTGAATTCTTGTATTTATTATTTGGGTTTCGTATAGTTTATAATTTAGATTTTTATTCACAATCATGGCAAACCATTTTAAATCTGATTTACCTTCTGCATGTGTTGCAGTTTCATTAATATCTTGATCTTATCTTGAACCACATGGAAAAGAATCTATGTGGGTGTGTGTACATATGTATATGTTTCGCACATTCTTATTCTTAAATATCTTAAGGGAACTCTTAAGTTGACTACACAGTCTAAAATGCTTATTGGGTAGTGTTCAGCCATCATGCCCCTAGTGAGTAGACGCCTGGGCATGGAAGTGGCTTACATATGATTACCTAAAGCTGACCACACACTAGAGCGATTATAGGCACAGCAAGACTGTTCCAGTGATCTTGGCAACTTTCCGCTAGAGCAGTAGTTCCCAAACTGTGCACCTAGGCTCCCTGGGGTGCCGCATCTTTTGCCATGGGGTTCTACGGACTGTCTGTGTTGCTTGTGTTGTTTTAGAATTGCAATTTCACTTGTATAGGAGCTACGCAAGAATCGATGTCAAACTGAGGTATTTCTGTCTGTCTTTATCTAAATAGTTATTACGCTATTTTACTCAAAAACGGCGGTCAGAGGGGGTATGTAAAGTGTACAGTAAGGGCTTGCTTAAGACCTTGCAGACCTCCACACAACTTCTTTCTGAGCAAATACTGTGTGGAGAACTAAGATCTGCTCCCTGGATCCACTCTCTGGAATCTGCAGGGATCTTCCCCCATATGGAGATAATTCAGTCTCCAAACTCCTTTAGTGAAGTAATTCCAGTCTGATGTGATTATTAGACTATAACTTTTCTGATACGTTCATTTCATTTATTTTATTTCTTTTCCCAAAAATTGTATGATAAGGTTGATAATCGCTCTTGTGTGTGTCAGTACCGTATTTGTATCTTGTATTCAACTTTATTTTGCTTGTAATAATATATGCAGTGTTGCAAACACAGAAAGTAGTACATGTTAAACAAATTAAATCCGGCCAGAACGGCATAATGCAACATTTAGTGATTACATTAAATGGCATATTTCTTATTTGATTTACTCTTTGATTTTCTTCTGAACCTAGCACTGGATTAAGTTTTATATTTTAGCCATAAAGCTTTATATTTCTTTTAGCTTTTTACTTGCTTTCTCATCTTTTGAGTGCACTTCGTGTAGTAATAATTAGACATTGGTTGTGGTCGCTTATGAGCAGAAATTATATGTACAACATGTAAACATGTTTTGAGCTTTTTATTTTTAATATATATATTTAAAGTGATATTTGATTCGTTTTTTTATGACCCATTTTGCGTATGCTTATCACCCCATCCCAGTGTAGGTTGTCTGGGGGTTAAGTACAGGAACTTGGTTCATAAAGAAGTGTATACTGATTCACAGAATATGTGAATAGCATTTGCATCCATTTGTATTTGGGTTTTTAACGCATGCCTATTTTCCATTTTGCTTTTGTGTTTTTACATTGTTTTTCTATGCATATACAACAGGTTATAATCTCTATTATAAACTGTAACTTTTTTTTTTTGGTCGTACATTAAAGACTTATGGGTTGATTATTAGATTATCTATTACATGACATTTGCCTGAAGTACTTCCGTGTTCTGGTGTATGGCACAGCCAATGATTGGCCCACAAGTAGTTTATAGGCTATTGTCTCCTGTTGACTCAGTGACCTCATGGCATACACCAGTCTGTATGTGCTTTCATGCTTGACCTGTACAATTAAGGTCAGTTGTATGCCCACTTGGCTATAGGACAGGGGAGAAGTGCTCTGATACTAAGAAGCTATCATACCACATAATACCTCCAATCGGTGCAGGGTAAATCATTTTCTGTCAATGATACCACCCTATGTTGTGTTGTTTGTTTTTAGTTATTTTTTGTCAATTTTCTTCTTTCTTGGGAGACATTTCAACACTTCCTCTTTACCCAAGTACTTATATGTACTTATATGTATCCTGAAAAGTCTAAAATAAGTCTGTATAAGTTATGAGTATGTTAGCTGGTATAGGACACTTTGATCATTGAAAAATCTGTCCATTTTTACCCTGATAAAAAGCTGAAATGTAGCTCCTGTATCATGTTTATCTTTACTGTATATGAAATGGAATTACTGTTATTTAATTTTAGAGCACTCTACACATTACACCTACTTAGATTCACTTGTGTAGTCTCTGCTAAAGTTTTTAAATAAGCTACAAAGAAGGGTAAACTTGTAATAAAAGAAAGTGTATCTGATTTTGTTGGGTGCTGTGTTTTTTGTTTTATTTTTGAAAGATGTGTTAACATCCCAAATGGCTTGACATTTACAGTAGCAACGTTTTGGTTTGCAATGGATATAACTCTACTTTCCATGCAGAGTAGTGTTGTGCTATATCGGCTTTTTCCATTTTCCATTGTCCTGCGTAAAATATATATTGCAGTATTACTACAATATTTGTGCTGACTGTGTTCTACATGTAACTCGCAGAAGGAAGTAACATCTACCCGGATTTTACAGATATATAAAGCCTATTACAAACTGCAAGGAAATAGTAAGTATACAGTAGCCAATTCTACCTATATAAAACAAATTGTGTGCCATCTGNGGATTAATGTTTGACAATCCTTGGTTTTGCAAATCAAATATGTCATGCACAAATATATCTAATAGTACTGTACATTATTTAGCTTTGTTACATGCTGTCATAAGATTTATTCATACAAGCAACTACTACAGATACATAAACATAGCATTTTGCCTTCTTCGACATGCTTCAGTGTTTTTCATAGGGTGTGTACCCTTTTGTCTCTGATGCAGTTATGTTCTTATTTCTTGAAAAGATTGTGCCAGTTGTAAAAATGAACATGCAAGCGGTCCAGTCGCTTAATTCTCTGTAATACAATATTTTCTTTTAAATAGAGGAAACCAAAATATGTTTTTTTTTATATATAGTATATTTGTATCCCCAGTACACCTCTCATCTAATGGGAATGAAGGATAAACTCTGTTTTAAAAACAAGTGAAAAAAAATAATTTTGTATTTACCATGTTTCATTTTAATATTTTCTTGCATGGAACAGGGGATTTGTCAATTTTAATGGTATGTGTTTAAAAATGGAAAAAAATGACAAAAAAATAAACAAAATGGTAAACTAAATGAATATTGTGTGTCATAAATTGATGCCTAGCTGGCAATAATAGTCTTGTGGGTTTGATATGAGCAGGCCAAGCCTGCATATGTATTTTTGCCTGTGTTATCTGGATTTTATATATCTGTTATACTGCATATAAATATATATATATAAAAATATATCTATACATTATCTGCTGCACTCAGTGTTTCATTGGATTTCAAAATAAAGAATATAAATAAAATGACATTCCAAGAAAAGTATTGACGTGTTTTTATTTCAACATTGTGTACTAGTGGCTTGTAATACTAAATGTAGATTGTAGCTTAAATAAAAGAACAGTAAGTAAACAATGAGACACATGCATGTGTGCAGACCATTGACTGCTTGGATGACTAAATGTGAAATTTTCTTTTTTTATGTTATACAAAATGACATGTGCCTAATGTTAATTTGGAAGTAGTTTACTGGTGTAATTACTTGTTGGTATATACATGGGGTGGTGTAAATGAATATCATCAGGGGGGGGAAGCAACACTTTTCTAGTGGCCATTTTATTATTATATATATATATATATATATATATATATACTGTATATATATATTTTTTTTATTTTTTTTTTTATATATATGTGTGTGTGTGTAATACAAGAGCAATTAACACATATTTCTGTGGGAAAATTAATAACTTAGTACTTGAGGGACCTGTTTTTGCATGGAGCACTAGTTTTTCTTCTGTATAGGGAGAATAGAGTGTGTGGAGTGTGTGTTTCATTTTGGTGTGTGTGAAGTTTGCTCAGCTTTTGTGTACATTAAGGAAAGTGGTTATCCACTACAGCAATCCTCATTGTAATAGTGCAATTATCGTTCCTGGTTTGAAAAGGCATCGTGGATGGTTGCGGTTTTTGCATTTCACAAATTATTAACTTGTCGTTAACAACAATTTTATCAATCTGAATTCCCGACTGATTATAGCTGTGATGGAAAGCAAAAACAAGTGGAATGATTTTACTGTGTTGCAGTGGCACGAAAGTATGGTGTACTGCCTGATTTTATTTTATTTTTTAAAAAGCAAAGTTGAGTAGATCAGCTAAATCATAATAGATTGTAGCCTCTTGTCCATAATTGTAGTTAATCATTTAAAGCCGTGGTTGAACAGTGAAACAGGTCTGAGGTAAGGTCTCTGACATGCTTAGGAAAGGGGAATTTTCACTTCAGAAAAATGAAGGGCAATCATGAATATGATTGTAAAGGGCCATTAGGGCAAGATTTCCCATTTGGGGGGGGGGGGGATTTCAATGCTGCAAGCATTTCCTCACACAGTGGTCTGTCTAGAAGCAACCTATTATGCTCCATCTCTTCCCCTTCTACACTCCATCCCCTTAACCCAAACCTCTGACTTCTCTGATCTAGCCCCTTGCTGTAAATTCTTACCTGTTGAGAGAGATCTTCTCTGGACCACAGAACTAAACCAGAGCTGTCGGTAGTAAATCATGATAATTTGACGTAGATCCACGCATAATCCATTTAGTAGATGTATTGGCTCAGTGGCCTTTACTTCCAGCATGCCAACAATCCACAGGCCGTATTGTCTCTAAGTTAACTTAGCTTGGAAGACAGGAAATAAGCTTACTTTGTTGTTTCCCTCTACTCAACCATTGTTTTATTCATCTTATACCTGTTGGGACTCTCCCCTATAGTATCTATTCGGTGGATGTTTCTGCCCCCC
>JABWIB010000109.1:115158-148628 GCA_016617825.1 Platyplectrum ornatum | reverse complement strand
TTTTACCCTCATGTTTGTGTATATTCTATAGCAGATCGGGCCCCCCATATATATATATATATATATATATATATATATATATATATATATATATAAATATATATATACACACACACACATTTATATACTACATATACATACTATTCTCTTCTAAGATAGATAGATAGATAGATAGATATTCAGCATACTGCTACATTGCTATGGTCTCTTAAATGTATGCTTTTCACCAATGGGAGCAAGAAAGTAATGGAAGCACCTCATGTTAAAGGAACATACCTATTATTGCATTTATTCATAAAAGACATATATCTATACCGCTAAACATTACAAATCCCTTACTTTGTTGCATAACAATATAAGTTAAATATTTAAGGTGAATTTATAAAAGTGAATTTATTACACCATTTTATTGTTGTTGAATTTTTTATGTTTTCCATATTTTTTTCCGCTAAAGGTTCCGCTGATGGTTCTGCAGTTAACATTGTAATAAAAGGAGAAGTTTTGCTTCTTGAACACGATTAACCAACAGCTAATATACATCATTCTCCATCATATTGTGCACTGTCTTAAAAATGGACTTGGTAACTATACGTAAGTTAAGACCAAACCAATTTAGTTTGATGAATACTAATATTCTACGACATCTGGAAGATGGTGGAGGCTGAGTACCTGAGCAGATGGCACAGCTAGAGGGGTGCGAGGTGGAAAGCTCATCTGATGACAGTAATGTGGAGGATTGTGACCAGGTTTTACAGCAGCAGGGAAACAGGTGTGATCAGGCCGGGGCACATGTGCTCTCCTGCTATAGGTGTTTCAAGCGTAATAGTTGCCCATGGGATTGGTCGGATATGACTAGACAAGGTTGGACTGAGATCTTTCAAACAGTAACACAGGTTATCATTTTTCTTTTATTACTATTATTAGATTTTTTCAGGGGTGACAAAACAGGGGTGAACAAAAAAAATAAAATAAAAAAAAGACTTACAGAGCTCAACATAAGAACATTAGGTGCCAGGCTCCGCTTCTATAATATAACAGAACAGTACTTACATTATAGCACAGCACTCTAACTGTTCTTATGAGCAGCTCATCTGACTCTCTGATTGAATGGGCAGAGTGCCTGACCCTGCGATTGACAGGTGTCCTGCCCCTGCTCCTCTGCCGGCAGAGCAATTTTAATTACTGTGTTATTAAGGCAACTGATAACAGTATGTGATAATTATATACAAAGGTAGATGGCAGCAGCTCAACATAGCTAAGGCTGTTTTCATGTTTTTTTCTATCAAGGTTCTCAGAATAAAGCAAAATAAATGCACTTGAATAAATCACATTATATGCCTTATCATATTGGACCTGATCCAGACCCGTACAGTAGTAGTGTGCTTATGCACTCCCCTTTCTCACCCTTAATTTCTCACCCCTAATTCATACAGGCTTATCAAGTGTCCAGAATCCTACGTTAACATTTCCGCACAAATCAGAACAGTATAGATTAGCATAACCTGCCTTGGTAATTAGCTTGCAAAAAAGGTGAGATGTGTACCGTGAGTATTTATGGGAATAGAGCTTTTAATTGTACATTAAGGGCTGGGTTAAGTCCTTGCATACAATCCTGATTTCTCTGTATGAGTGAGGGCAGTGGCGTACACTTGCTCATCTGGTTAGGGTGCTGCAGGGATCAAACAGTAAAGGAGCGGATCAGGATCGAGTCCATTTTTGTATGTATGTTTTCTAAATTAGATTTGAGATACAGATATTTACCCTGATCCATTTTGGGCCTTTACTTCAGTCATTAATCTGTGAGCATTTCGCTTGAAAGCTCATTACCTTTTAAACACTCCAACATTTAATATGTGTCCATGAAGGAGGGTGCAGCCCCTTTAGCTGCTAGTGACCATTAAAAATGCCCTGTAGTGACCATTAAAAATGCCCTGTACTGGCTAAATAGCAACAGTTGGGAGGTATAACACTATAAACATATATCATTTGAAAGGTGATAGTAGCAAGAGTTCCTGCATGTCTGTAAAACAAATTTTGTAAACCAGCAATATATTTAAGATTGTCTGACAAACCAAACTAAGGGCTCTATTTATATACAGCATACATTCACTGTGAATGATATAGATATATATATATATATATATATATATATATATATATATATATATATATCTATATATATATATATAATGGGAGACATTAAGGGTAGGAGTGATCGTTTTCAATAGAACCCTATGGGGTATATTTACTAAGCAGGGAATTTGCTGGGGAATTGAAAAGTGGGGAAGTTGCCCATAGCAACCAATCAGATTCGAGTTTTCAGTTTCATTTTACATACTGGAGAATGTAAGTTTAAATCCCAACTTCCCCACTTTTCAATTCCCCAGCAAATTCCCTGCTTAGTAAATATACCCCTATGTCTTGTTCTGATCCACCGTAGCACAGTGTCCATTATAGAGATCAGTGGTGATGGGGTCTAGCCAAGAGACCCTCTCCTATCACATATGTATTATACTGTTATTTCCAACTGTTTAACATTTAAGTACATTATATACAAATTCTCTTTTAGTTAAAGTTTGTCCAGGGTTCAGCTCCCAAATTACTCAAACTTTATTAGGGGTGATAACCCTTTTGTTACCTGATAACAAACCGTCTTTTAGACATGTACTACATATCACTTGTACCCTTTCTAGATCTTTTCCTCTAGGTATTTCTGAAAAGTAGAAAATAAGAATTTTTTTGGAATTGTCATTTCCCAGCGACAAAATGGGAAAAGGCAGTTCCCAAAATGGGAAAGTAGCAGTGACTTCCCTGTAGCTTTGGTTTCTCACTCTCTTACTGGTTTTTGCTTCCCCCACTCTGACTTTATCATGATCCCTTTCCCAGCTGCTGTCAACTCCATGGAGCTTACATAAACAGCTGTGGCTATAAGAAATAATCGGGATGCAATTACTGTATAAATATCAAGTATATGGATAGTGCTGATTTATGCTTTAAAAACATTAATACATTTAGTGATATGGGTACTTTTCTGGTTATCATTATTTCGAATTAAACATTTTTTAAGCTCATGGAATTGACACACGTTATCAATCATGCATTTAATAACTATCTATTCTGGTAATCATATTGATGTTTTCATTTTAGCATCTACAATTTGACAAGAAAAAAAATGACAGTAAATAAAATGATAAAATTATGATCATATCTGAATGATGATCCTCTATTTTACAGACTGTGTATTTTTTGGTGGATTGTTGTGACAAGTACATTCTTTTTAGCATGCCCCCCAACATCTTGGGGGCAGAAAAAGGGATAAACAGGTAAGTCTCAACCCTGGTCCTGCAGGCTCTGCGCTAGCGGCTAGCCCCACCTCTTTTTATCTCCATGATCAGAAAAAAATATTTTTTTAAATAAAAAAATAACTAATAAAACATTAATACCTACCAGTTATTTATCAAGACCAATTGGCAGACGGGCAGGTCAGTCACCCTAAAGCAGGACTTGTCTGCTGAAATTGGGGCTTGTTTTAGATATAAGTAATTATTTGGATGCTTTTGGATCACACCCTACTTCTTGGACATACACACTATAGTGGATATAAAGTACATGCAAAGGGGTTACAGTATATGTTAAACAAATTGACTTGATTGTTGTAGGTGAACACCAGGGACTATATTTATTAAACTGCAGGAATGGCAAAGTGGAGAGGTTGATAATCTGATGCAACTAATCAGATTATTTCTATATTTTCTATGTTTTTCTATATTTATATTGCATTACACATATAACATGTCAACAAATGATCAATTTAGAGAAAATACATTAAGATAACTGTGTAACCCAGGGCAAATAAAAGAATAGCAATCACCATTATTATACTATTAAAATAGCAACACACTGGGTGCACACTTGTGGTTACTGCCCAAAACATAAATTATATAATATATTAAAATATATTAATGAGCTCTGTTTATAAAGTAAATAATCTTTAATTGGGTTAAAACATAAAAAAGTAAAGCTGGCCATACACTATAAGATAAATTGTTCCAATCGAAAGATTTTCCAAGAGAGGGCATTTATTTGCCCACTCCTGAAAAATCTTAAGATTGGAGCAANTTATCTTATAGTGTATGGCCAGCTTTACACTAATAGATATTTTAAATCAATGCCAGATGGAATCAATATAATAAAAATAATAGTTGTAGTCAATAAAATAAATAGTCACAATGTAAAACAGAGTTTGTGTGCAAATTTAACATGTACTACAGACAGATGCTTCCTAACTATGGGAGAGTCTCAATTTCAAGTGATTCCCTCTGTCCAGCCATTGACTTTNTCCCCATATGGAGACAAAATAGGTGGCCATGCAGTCTTACCCTGCAAAGGGCGAAAAGGGCCGGAGTTTTGGTGGAGGCATCAGGGTTTGTGTTGGGCCAGGCCATAGACTCCCTTGTCTATGACACATACCCTTCCCACAGCCTAACCCTGACTTCTATTTAAATTAAGTTCCTTCAGGAGATGCCCCCCTCGTCCCATCAGGTAATATGTTTCAGAACTTACTTACTGGTAAATAAGGATTTTTCTGCATAGTTACCTGTTCAAAAATTTAGAAATACTTCTATTTTTGTATACGTTTTCAAGACTATTATAGAGACCTTTATAATTTCCTTTGCCCATCCACTTCCCCTCTAGCAAAATTGAGACCATATCTCCCTTTCCTGCCTAAGGAACTAGTGGCATAAAAGCCGACATTTCCCATTGCAGAGGCGATCAAGACACACCTGGGTCAGATAATTTTACGTGGCCCACCACAAACAATTCTCCTCATTCTTAATTCTCAATTCCATTCCATTTTTAACTTGGCCATGAGGCAAACCATCTGGTCATTAGAGGTGCAGATTATTGTTATTTCCGAAGAGGGTAAAGATCTGATGCTACGTCCTAACTACTGGTCAAGTTAGAGGAGGCCATTCCCCCCACTTAAATGAAGCTGTGATGGCTCATCTGTACCTTAAAATGTTAGCACCATCCCTACATAAAATGAGTACAGAAATCTGGATCATCAGTAATGTTCTAACAGCAACATTAACATATCCCCGGCACACTGCAGACCTTTGTGTTTTGTCATAGGACATGTTAACAATTCATTGTAGGCAAGGTTGCACCATCTGAGCACAAATATATCAAATGTAACAAAATGAACATACATTTTTAAATGACAGCAAGTCAGGATTTTTATATTTTTGATTGATTCTTAGTATAAACTGAATACTTGTTGCCGTCTCCAGTGTCAGTTTCTCTTATTGTACATGGTGTATCAATACGTGCAAGTCAGGGATCAAGCTCCATACAGACCTGTAGGCTCAGGTTCTTCCATGGTTTCTGTGCCAATCCATGTAAGCAATATTAACAGACCTCTCAATGTTTTTCTCCCATATTCATCTTGTTTGTACAATAATGTCTGCATATACAATTTGTATTCAACGCCACTAGCTATCCTATAACTACATCTATAGGGTGTTGTTTCTTTGAATGATAATAGACCTTCCAGCCAGCAGATGGCTCCAGATACAATTCTTCAGACAGATATACATGGTATACTGTATGTATCCATCTTTCATCTTTTTCTAGAATCCACCTGACCTTTTTCTCTTACAGCTGTGTCTCTGAGTCACTGCTCCCTGTGAAATAACTGACACGGTAATGTCTCATTAGCACTCTGCTAGCTGCTAAGATGTGACCTGGCATTGTGTTTCTCTTCTACTCACTTTTATTATCAGGCTCGGATCAGTATGTGAAATTGGCTGCATACATCTGCGACGGTGACTCTGAAGTCAGTTCTTTTGAAAGAGGTAGCCATGCATTCCCAGCACATTCATTAACACTTAAGGTGAAGCAAAACCTTATGAGAAATGATTTATACAGAATTAAAACACAAGCCATCCAGCATATACTTTTCAATCCTTTTATTAGAGGACAATTGGAGTCAGCCCTACACTGGGTTCTAATATTAAACAGGTTTATATTAATGTAGCACCTTTAGAAATATCTTTAATGAGGTCTACAGTGTCAAATCAACAAAACATTTTGTTTCACATGACCGTGACTCAAAGTTAAGGACATGTAACAAATGTATAATTATGCTTTACCTGTCAAAATGATAAAAGGGAGTCCAGAGGGAACGTCACTGTCATGGTGATGCCCTGTAAGCTCAGTCCCTGTAATATATTTTTCCTCCCCTCCATAGTAACACACTCTGTCTGTCGACATTTAACAAAACACATCCTGTCACGTCACCTTTTTAGTAACACGTTAGAAAGATACATACATCCATATAATTTATACATTTATTGAACATTGTATTATGTAATTAAAAACCTTGAACTTCAGACACTAATAAACTTTTTCTACACAGCCAGATTGCATGCTATTTAAATATAGCAATGTTTTAATTATGTAATATGCAACATTTCTTAACTGACTAATAACATACATAAAGTAGGATCATTACGCTTTTATAAAAGATTATTTAAAAAGGAGGTGGATCTTTATGGGGAACATATATGGACACTGATTTATAATGACCGATTTCAGGGGGAGTTGGGTGTATATAAAGCTGTGGTAGGAGTATTGGTTTATGGGGGATTATGGAGCTATGGTGAAATCTATAACGTATATCTATATGTGGGGGAGATGCAGCTATTATGGATCTCTATGGGTGGAAATATACCTATGATGGGGATCTATATGGAAGAGTATGAAGCTATGAGACAATCTATCAGGGGAGATCTGTATGGGGGATTATAGTATGGAACTATGAGGGAAATCTAGGGCATTTATATAGGGTGATATGGATCTACAGGGGGGTATGGAGTGTTTAATACAAATCTTAAATTGTAAGTGCAATTAAAGTGTTTCAAATGAAGGTGCATATGCAATTGAACCCATTTAAATTATAACTTAAGGTGCTCCAAAAACGCACATTGAGTGCATTGAGTGCAGGGAGAGGGGCAGCCCATATGCCCCTCATCTCTGCGCTAAGCTAAAAAGCACAGAGGCTCCAGATGCTGTATCCGGAGCATGCGATCGCGTGTATTGGGTGTATGATAATTCTGGTACCGGATAGCAGTGTTCGGTACGTTTAAGGGAAGAAATGAAGGCCTCCAGAGATATTGTGTGCACTGTCCAAATATACCTTGGCGGCAAATAACTATATAAGTAATAGGTGAAGTAAACAAGGGGAAAAAATCATTATATAAAAGACTAGGTGGCTGTTGGTATTAACCCCTTGTGTCATCTATATGTCACAAGGTATCAGGGGAGATTGTGGTTGTGACAGTAACAAACAATGCTAATCACATTTTCTCTTTCATGGATACGCTCTACAAAACTAAGTCTAGTTCTTGGACCTCTACCTTTACCTGTAGGTGATGGATGGTGTGATTGTTTGTTGTAGCTGCTCTGGCACTCAATAATTCATACCCAGGTACCATGGCTTTTATATATTATTCGTCTTCCAGGGCGCGGAGTCTAACCGGGGCTTGGTATAGAGCCCCTTTGGTGGGGATAGGCTGGCGCCACAATGACAGCAATACAGTATGAGATGTAGAGGAAGTAATTAAGAAGGAATCTGGAATACGGTAGTGGGTGGAGGTAATAGACAGGTGGGTAATAGGTACAAGCAGTACGTACATACACTCTCAGCCCAATGTTCCACGAAAAATGAGCACACGGATGAGCACTGCAGAGTGAGATAGACTAGCCACTCACACACCCACAGGTTCCACGTGTAATGGGCACTCTGAATGGATACCCCCTAGGACTCAAGATATGGGACGTTATGGCAAAGCTGAAAAGAGATAGCAACCAGACACAACAGATCAGACAGGAAGCAGGACCCGGGCAGAAGGCCACAGGCAGGAATAGATGCAGACAGGGAAAGAGAGCAGACTGGAGTGTCTGTCCAACAATATACAGCATCTATAACCTGCGGCGCATGGAGAATGCTGCCGGCATATAGAGACCAGGACGCTGGGCTGCTACAATGACGTCATGTCTCGGGGCCGTGAGCAAGCGTCAAGAGATGTACACATGCTGCCGTGCTTATCGTGGCAGCCAGTAACACTACAAAGACAGAACCGAATATTTCAGGCCAACTTTGTTTTTAAGCGAAGAGGAGCCTCAGTCTCCCTATCCTCGCCAGGGCCCTGATCCTCCCTACTCCCACTAGCCATGCAAAAAAATTTTAAAGAAAAAAATTAAACAAACACCAAAGACAACACTGTGAGACGCAGACAAACAATGACACACAATGAGACACACACAGAGAAAAAAATCTAATCTAATCTGAAACCAACACTAACAAAAATTGAAAAGAAAAAAAATGCCCCAAAATGCCCCAAATAAAATACCTAAGCTACAATACCAATAACCATAAACCACCATGAAAAAGTTTTTGTAGATCAGAGTGAAGCTGGTCCCCTTTTTTTGTAATAAGAAAAGGTTGCTTGTGCGTATATGATCTGGTGGAGATTTTGAGTGAGATATGCATTGTTTATAGTGTATAGAAAGGGGACTTGTGTTGTGCCATATGGATTTGGTTTACATTCAAAAAGTTTAGTAATTTTTCTTCGCTTCCTCAGTCTAAACGGTTTATGGTCTACGGTTTACCTGTTTTCTTTTCTTTAATCCATGTTGTTTACATTAATATATTAGTCAGGTGGCTCTCAAGCCTGCTAGAATTTGGACATAAGAGTTGAACCTGGATAGGCTGCAAAGGCACTCATAATTGTTTGGTTTCCATCATAGACCACATGCACAATCATTGAGTGGTAATGGTGCAGTTTTATATAGAGGCAGGCTTTACCCCTAGGTGGTCTCAATGCAATATGAGTGCAATCTCTCGCCCCCAGTACAGATGGATATCTGTATCTTGAGAGCTGATTGCATGTCAGCTTTAGTTCATGCTACACTGCATCCTAACTGGGGAAACAGACATATGTACTTATCAATTTAACCAGAACACGCAACACTTGAGAAAAGTGTCTGGAAAATGTCACCAATTAAATGCCCATCACTCTTTCAGAAACACAATGAAATGAGCTTGTGCTAATGAAGTGAATGGTACACATTGCAGCCCAAAAACTGCATGAGACCGTGAGGTATCCAGTTCCAAATACCTTCTCATCTGCTCATAAAGACTCAGAAGGTTAGTACAGTTAAGTCAGAATAATTGCTCAACCTCACACTCTCTTTTCCCCTTAACTATATTAATTAAATATAGCAATTACACTAGGGTTATAACCATTTATAAATAAAATTATCCTAAAAATACAGGGTACTGTATTTACTATCTATGTCCATCCCATTTTTTAACCACATTAATATCCTACTTCCTTACATGTACTCTATACAGAAATAATAATGTGTCCTTCTGGAGGTTTTGATCCTGGTAAGCATTTAGGGAAGTGAATTATTTTGGTTAGGAAATAATGTAAAAAATGACAAATCTTTTTATCTAGATCTCCCTACATAGGAGTTACATATCATCTATCTATAGTATCTATAATTGGTTTTAAAAGTTTACATATATTTTGGCTATTCTATATGTAGCATGTTGCAATGCGGCTAAGACACACAAAAAATGTAACTTATTAAACACAATATTGACCTGTGCTTAAAAAATCCTGTTTTCGTTTCTTTGAGATTGTGGTTTATACTTGAAAGAAATTTAGATAGATAATGTCTTATGTCTTTTGTCACCCCCAGTGACATTTTATCTTACTAGATTTTATATGGTATATTTTACTTCTCATTATATTTTTTCTAACAATGAATGCCCACCCTTTCCCACCTAGATAGCATACATATTCGTTTCTTTCTTCACACTTCTCAGAACAAAAGCTTATACACTAAGCCAGTTGAGTTCTACCAGTACCAGAATAAGCTCTCACCATTTGTCACTTAACAAAATGTGGATAAGCACAATAATTGAATACATCATAGAATACAAAGATACTGTCCTCTATTTCTAATTACTGCCTTGATTTGGAATCAAGAATTAAACAGATGGGCTTGGAAAATGAGAATATAATTCATACATTTTAAGGTCACTTGAAGAAAGGCAATGTTCTTGCCAAACTGAGTCATCATATAAATAAACCATAATAAATAACTTAGTATAATTATTTCTAGGGAAATGACATTGTCATTTTTATGATCTTCAGTTGGAAGCTCTCAGAAAATAACATTTTAACATTAAAAAAGGAATATCTTTAACAATAGAGTGAAAATATTAATTACGATGGCCTCCTTTTAATAGGCACTTGTGAAATAGTTTATCATATGTGATGCAAAGCTCTTGTACCAGGACTCCTCTTCCGCGAGGACTTGTCTTATGGAGATTGGTCCTTGTGCACAAATCACAGGCCACCTATAAAAAATAAATAACTCCTTACAAATACAACATGGCAAGCATTGAAACAAGTTATAGGACGAAATATAAAAAAGGAATAAGTCAATCAATGAGACTGTAGGCTGATGTAAGTTACCAGGGTATTAGGGGTCATTGATATCAGATTGAAAAATGATTTTTGCACCTTTTTAAGTGGCTAAATAAGACACCACACTTACCTTGAAAAAGTCTTTATGACGAAACGCATTGGTAGGTGCTCTTAGCTGGCTCAGAAGCACTAGTAGCAGCAGGTATACCCTGCATCCTCGTTCTAACACTTGGGGCAACATTGCAAGATATAGAACGCATTACATCTATAGATGGGATGGACACTTAATGCTACGTGTAAGAACTGAAAAAATGTATACAGTATATATCTTTGTCAAGTGGTGATTTTATGAATTAATTTTTTGGAATTCATTGGAAAATAAAATGGTTGTGGAACAATAGCTCTCCTCCTCAGTGTACTGTGATTCCAGTTGGCTGTTTCTCCTCACGTCTTGTTGGTAAGAGATGGGTAAGAGATGTTGGTAAGAGATGGCCAGACCGTTTAAGACAGTCTCAAGAAATTGCTTAATGGATTCTTTGAATGATGTCAGAGATAAATCGCCACTTTGTTGGATATAGTAATTTGAATATTTTAGTCTTGGTTGCCCAAATCAGATCTGATGTAACCCCCTGCAATGCATTTTGTGCTAAGCACACAGCAAGCTACAATCAAGTGCGCACAGCACGAAACAGTGCAAATGTAACCTACGTTTTTATTACGCCCTATAGGGATGATCAGGCTTCTTTAGCCTAGTTATCAAGGGCCACATGTACTGAAGCCTTTTTAGGCCTACTAATATGGGTGCTGCTTTGCTGAGGCCTATCAGGCCTAATAAAAATGGTGCCCCTTTGCTGAGGCCTAGGGGAACAAGGCCAGACCGAATATAATGAAGAAGAGACTGCACCTGCTTACTCACTAAGGGCTGGATTCAGCTTTTCACTCTCATGACTTACACTCATGAGTTACACTCTCATGGGTAAAACCATGTTGAATTGCAGGGGGGTAAAATGAATGTCAGTGTTTGCATGCAGGAAAATGCTTTATTTTTGCATTTTTTGCACACAGATACTGATCAGCATTACTGTTACACTGTTGTTAGACTAGGACTAGGAAACATCAGCTGTCACTTGTTATGCTGATTGCAACTAGTTAAATTTACCTCCCCTGCAATTCAACATGGTTTTGCCCATGAGAGTGTAACGCATGAGTGTAAGTCATGAGAGTGAAAAGCTGAATCTGGCCCTAAATTCTTGATGATTCACCAAGCTACTGAAGAAGCAACGCTGTGAATCCCCTGTGGCCATCAGTCTGGGCACAAGTAGATCTGGCCCCCAGACCAACGGCACAGCTGGTTCTCTTGTCTCAGTGCTGGAGTTTCTGCAGATAGTTTCACCCACTGTCCCATCTGGTGCAGTGGAGGTGTCCACCAACAGACCAGCAGGAATGCCTGCTGGCGCAACAGGGGTTCCCGGAGCAGGATCCCCACACTCGCAGGGGGAATGGGGGTGCCCACTGCTGCCATTTTGCACTTTATTACTGGAATCCAGAGTACATGATATTAGATTAATATAAAAGAGATAGGCATATGTCAAACTAAAGGTTGATTGCGACCATATACATTGGTTACAGTATTGCTTAAAGCCATTCAGGATGTTAAGATGAGCAATTTATTTTAGATTGTTTTAATTTATTTTACTAAAAGTTATGGTTTATGGCCACCATCAGGGTCCGTATTGAATTACGATGCTAATTCTGCATATATTCACCTTAAAAAGATAATAATGTTGATATAAATACACTTATAATAATGATATGATATGAATATTTGTATATGAGACGTGTGCACCCTAAGGGAAGGTTCTGTGAAAGTACACTTGTGTACTATTCATTATATGTTTGTAGTTAATTGAGATCTCAGCTATGTCTTAAACTGGCCACACACTAGAACAATTATCATCACAGCATAATTTTCTAGAAAAAATTAACAATATTTAGCTGGCCATACACTGTACGATTTTTTCAAAAAATCTGACAATTTTCCAAAAATTTAAGATTTATCTTATAGTGTATGGCCAGCTTTTCCCTTGGCGAAATGTCATTTATCTGCCACACACTGTCCCCACATACTAAGCAATTATTGTCTGCTGGTTTATCCTTCATTGAAAAAGGGGAGTGAAACAAATTATAGAAAAATTGTTATTATCGACATGCCCACACACAGACCAATATTGGACCCTTCAAACAATAATCTTATCTTTTGGAAGAACAAAAGATAAAATTATCTTCTGCTGGCCTCTCTGGAACAAATGTTGTAAAGCTTCAGAAAAAATTGGCACCACACACTAGAAATAATTATTTATACAATTTTCAATAATTGGAGAATTGGAACAATAATCTTTCTAGTGTGTGGCCATTGTGGTCATACAATATGACTTTGACCTCGTGCATTGTATCATTGACTTGCTGAGAGGTGATGTTTCTCCCAACAGAGTTTGCATGGAGGTCTGGAACTGGTCCATTATTACTATGATTATCTATAACCATTTATCTTCCCTTTAGTGCTTAATCTTTGTGTATTTCCCTTTAAAATAATGTTNTATTGGATTAGGACAATTCTGATTAAAGCAATAGCGCTCTAAGAGAAGAATATTTTTTACATATTATAAGTCATATAATTATTTTGATATGGTGTGTATTTGAGGTCTGATCATTTTCATCAGGTTTCAAAAATATGCATTCTTGTTTTAATAAAAATGCTGAACTACAAAATGTCATACAATTTTTTTTAATTTAGTTTGTAATATTCCTATGGGGGGGTGTCTCCTTACTGCTCACTAATCTGCAAATAGTATTCAATACCTATTTTAATTTAGTGTACAAATAGCAATTTTTAAGAGGAAAGTCAGAAACCTATATACATATATACTATAGACAGTATATTAACAGTATCCTCTCTTATCACCCCTAAACCCATCCTTCTGCTTTGGCTTTCCTAAACATAATCCTCCTCCGCTCCTCCTGTCTTCAGTCACTTTTCCTATTCCTCTTTACAGTTTTTTCTACTCCTCCGCACTTTGTCCAAAATTGAAACAGTTCTCTCACCCTCCTCCACACCACCTGCTCTCTCTCCCAATCTCTTCAATCTCTCATGCTGCCTTTCTCCTTTCTCATGCCAGACGTTTCCCCAACAGCCCACCTGTGAACACAGCACCCNTCAGATGCCAGAGCAGTAACCCTGCAGTACTCCACACAGGATCATTGCAGAACAAACAAATGAAACCATAGAATTCCATCTTTTCTAGTTTCTTTTTTCTAGACCATTGTGTACTATATAAATTGAAATTCTTAACTAATTGTTAGTTATTACGTGCAATATTTTTCATTGTGCATGCACCTGTGCGTTCATTTTTGGTCATTCATGATTGTGAGTAATAAGCATGTGTATCTTGTATTGTCAGCACAGGTTGTTGTCTAAACAATATTATATTCATTCTTCTTAGACTTGTTTTATTTCTTTTTCTTTTTAATTCAACTGAATGTTGCAAGGGGGATGCAGATACACAACACACAAATATGAATTATTTTCAACCCCGATTATGTCTTAAATAATAGACAAATACTATTTACTGCAGAAATGACACATGATGATCACAGTGTTAAGAATCCTGGAGTTTAATGGTTCAATTATTAGATCCAGGACTCCAAGTGAAGAATAGTAGCAAGATCATGCTTTAATATTAATGTACTTACAGTACAATTAGCATAACTCCCCCTTTCCACCTGGCATGCATGCCCCAAACTGCCCTACCATTGGAAGAAGTTTCATTACAAAAGTCTGGATCTGGAGGATCCAAATTCATAATGAAATTGCAGTCTTTGTACAGTCCATATCACAACCACAATCCCATTTGAGACCTTGTGACTTATAGATGATGCAAGGGGTTGATCCCAACAGTTACCTAGTCCATTGTATACTGATTAATTCCCCTTGTTTCTACAATTACTCAGGGTATCTGCCACCACCAAGGTTTGTTCAAATAGTGTGCATACTGCTCCTGGAGGCCTTTGGTTCTTCCAACACATCACCAGAATTATCATACACCCAATAAGATCTGTCCTGCTATCACTATGGCTATGTAGTCTTTATAAATCCCCCATACCATCACTGCCTTTCCCTCAGCCCCAGCCCTTGAGTAGAGAGGTTGACCCTGTCATGGGTTATCAAGCAGATATATTTCATTACAGACTTTACGATATACAAACAAAACAGGCTACCCCTGTCATAAAACCATTAAAGAAAGCCAGACTAGATCGAACAAATGTTCATATTTGCAACATACATTATACACCTGTATCACAACTCATGCAAAATGTTCTGGAGACATAACAGTCCATTCCTGTGACAGGAGAACATTAAGAAGACGATTGCAATTGAACTAAGGAACAAAAAACTTTTGGAAAGTTTTGGAAAAACAGAGGTAGGTTGGTTATGCTTTTGGGCTGCTTTGCTGCATATGGCATGGGGTGCCTTAAACATGTGCATGGCACAAAGAAATCAAGACATTCTGGTGCAAAATGGGCAACATCTCTACTTTTCCATTCTTGCAGTTTAGTACTTATAAGTTCTGTCTCAGTCACAGGTTACGTGTTCTACCTCAGAATATGACCCAAAACACAAAGATAAAAGCACCGGCCAACCTACCTGTGGAAGTCTGCATAGGTCTCCTTGGAAGCTACAGAACATTGAATAAATCATATATTGTATATTCCATGTAGTAAAGGATTTAATTAGTTCACCCACATGGAATGTTTTAGGTTATTGCCCTGAGGCAGCATAGTGCCGGTGTTTTGCTGCTGTCTGTCTGTATGCTGGTTTTCAATAGTAAAATTACAACATCTGCATCTTCCTTTTTATCTAGAATAGCTTTAATTTATACTTAATTGTGCTGCCATATTTTCCCAAACGCAAACCAGAGGTTATACTGTGTTTCTTCTGTGTATTAGAAATCGCAATACAAGTTTGCCATTTTTGTCAATGCCATTTTTTATTATTTCAAATATACTGGTGAATCTTACGAATTACCACAAAAACATTTTATTACTTTTATGGGTCTCAGCACAATTAAACATTTTACAGATATAACTTATTTTAGATTCAAAATACATTAGATTTGGCTTTTAAAAAGTTGTACTAATTAATTTGGGTATTTGGGCGCAAGAACGAATACAATAAGGTGGCATATGTACAACCTTTTTTTGGGGGGGGAGGTACAGTTCAGTGATCTGTTCTGAACCCTCCATGTTCTAGTATTGACTTCTCACCTACCCACTATACTCTTTATAATATCTACTTTCGTATTCTCTTCCCAACCTCTCCTCCATGTTTCTTCCAGACCCCCTTTCTCCATTGTTCCCTTCAACTCCAACACTCCATACACTATGTGTATTATGTTGTGGTGTGTGGTCATATGTATGTATGGTATAGTTTGAGAGTAAGCGTAGTATTGAGAGAGTGGTCTTAAAATATCTTTTGTTTACCTAATTATACATTATTTTTATTGTTTGCTTAGTTTTATTGAAATTATAAAACCTTTGAACGAATCCAGGATTACACACGACCCTCCACTTCTGCACACGCGCCAGATGTGCACCAGCGGATTCCCTACCATAATGAACATCATTCCGTATGCAGGGGATCTGTCCCAGACCTGTCACCCTGCCCACCCACAGTACGCTACGTAAGTGGGGGGAACATTTAAATGAAGCAATTGGGTCTGATAACTCCCCAATCACCCCCCCAAACAAAAGATTAAATTATAAAGAATTCTATTTTTTACGCTGTAATATAACGTAAGAATATTGGACTGGATACAGATGCTGGTTATCCCCTTTGTTCTGTGCTGTTAGATTAGATTATTATTTCTTATTAGATTCTGTGAATGCGCACTCATCGATGCTACCATGCATCAGAACATTTATTTTGTTTGAAAAATATTTTTCATTAGGAATTCACATGTAGAGTGTTGAGAATAGACAGTAACTCTCCAGAAAGTAAACTACAAATGTATCTTGTACTTATATTCTATGATACAGTATATTGTATTAAAGACTGTATGCCACCCCAGAAGGGGGGAGGTGCAGCAACAAAGGGGCCACCCTAATGGTGCATAACTGCAGAGACCAGCTAGAGGACAATGGGCGAATCATCCGTCGACATCCATGTCAAATACCACTTTGTCTGACAAAGGTATAATTGTAACTATATAATTCCCACATATCAAAGAAAATATGCTATAGTTTGTTCTTAAACAATAATGATGGGACGGAAGTGGAGATCCAGATTTGGAGAATTCTCTTCCTAGCTGCAGAACGTATAGAGAAGTAGAGAGAAGTAGCTTTCTACAAACTCTAAATATGCTTTGAGTTGAGTTTGAGGGAGTATGTTTAGTATAACCCACTTATGGGCACATAATTAACCAAGTTGGACATTGAGTGGTATATTTACTAAGCTGCGAGTTTGCAGTGAGATTGGAAAGTGGAGATGTTGCCCATGGCAACCAATCAGATTCAAGCTTTCAGTTTCATTTTACAAACTGTAGAATGTGAACTCGAATCTGATTGGTTGCCATGGGCAACATCTCCACTTTCCAATCTCACTGCAAACTCACGGCTTAGTAAATATACCCCTCAGGGGGTATGTATGGACCTCCACCCAGAACCCCTTCACTTATGTGTCAGATAATGTTTATGTGGGAGGGCACAGCTCTACTGTACCATCTGGATCCTGTCCAATGTGACTGCATAGCTTATGCTGCAACTTAACTAAGCAGACAAATCATGCTTTGTATCAAAACGACAGCTGCTGAAGAGCATTATAGATCAAAAAGTTACTGGGAATAATTTTATACTGACAGATACCGATACATACTGTATAGTATATTAATACTGGGTGTTGTGTACATTAGCGCTTCAATAAAAATAAACCTGTCAAACGAAATTGCAGACTGAAGCATATTGTTATGTACACATCTAAACATAGACATAGGACTGTGTACAGATTTGCAGCTCCTTCTCTAACACACATTTAAGTGTTGTTGACAAGACTGTACACAGCTCAATTTTATTGTTACAATTTAATATGCAGCATCTGCTGTTTCATTTAATATATATATATATATATACTTAAAGAAACAGACCACCATCATTTTTTTTATTTAGTGCATTTTAAGGGTGGTCTGTCTGTGCACAAGGTGATATTACATGATTACATTAAATGCAATTCACCCATTCATATGCTGCCAAATTGTAGCATCCCTAGAACTCCGTTTGGTTCTTGGTGCCTGTCGGTTTTTTTTTTTACCAATTCATAAAATTGTATTTGTTGTCATGTTTCCTGTAAGTTTAATTTTGACAGGTCATTAAAGGTTTAAAAAATCATATTGGACTGGATCCAGACTGTAGAAAAAAACGCATGAATTCATTAATGACTTTCAGTATTCATCTGGGTCCTCCATACTGAAAGTCATTCTGTCGACGGGCCTTGTAGGGATGGCCTGGGCACAGCGTGATTCAACAGTACAGAAGGGATTTGGTGACACCCAAATGTATTATCCACACTTCTGCACGATCCTCATTATAAGTAAAGCCGGCCATACACAATAAAATAAATTGTTCCAATCTAAAGATTTTTTCAAGAGTGGGTAAAACCATGTTGAATTACAGGGGAGGTCAAATGAATGTCAGTGTGTGCATGCAGGGAGAATACTTTATTGTTGCATGTTGCACACAGATACTGACCAGCGTTACTGTTACACTGTTATTACACTTGTGCTGGAAACATCATCTCTCACCTGTAACACTGATTGCAATGAATTCAATTTGCTTCCCCTGCAATTCAACATGGTTTTGCCCACTCTTGAAAAAATCTTTAGAATGGAACAATTTATATTATAGTGTATGGCCAGCTTAAGACAGACGGTGCAGGGAAGTTAAGGTAGGTCTGCAATGCTTTTCCCTCAAACGTGAAGTAAACTGGATACTAATCTTGATTCAGCTGCTAAGTTTGGCACTCTGAACACAGAAGATGAATCAATCCGATTCATACTTATTTAATATTGATAGTTAATACCGGGCCCAAAATAGAATTAGTTGGTATTGATGGAAATGGTGGTACAGACATCTAGAAGTGGTGTGTTTAAAAACAGAAAATAATAATTAGTTAATGGAGATTTATAGTTTTTCAGTAAAATCAGTGAGGAACTGACACACACTTTGAGTCCTAATATTATTATTATTATTATTATTATTATTATTATTAAAGGAATGGATCCAGATGTACTATTGAACTTACGAGCGTAAAGTTGCAAACTCTAACATTCAACATGGTTTTGTCCACTCGTAACTTCAAAGGTACATAAGTCTGGATCCAGTCCAAGGGATAGAAGTCTTTCTGTCTGACTGGTAAATGCAAAATAAGGGCTAGGTTAAGCCTTTATGTGCAGAAAGCTAAGAACAAATTTGCAAGGGGAGTGCTCTCTTCCCACACACACAGAAAGTTAAATATAGTGGGGATTCGGCTTAGGCTCATTGCTAATACAAAATTATGTATATCACACGTTGTTTATGCTGATAAATGCATGATATGACTTATAAACACGTACCATATGACCCAAATTAGTCAATCAGAATCTAAGGCCACTGATGAAGAGATAAATTATTTTTCAGAAACTTACCTTAAAATATGCAAATATCAATATGAATATTAAAATATCTATGCATTATTTAGCTGGTTGAAATTGATATTCAGAATTGATCTGTTGAAAACATTGAAATATAAATTCCTCCCTAATGGAGGAAATATACAGCTCCAACTTTTATATATTAAAAAGTAAAATATTAAGCTTGCTACACACCAGAACACTTATCATGTCAAGTCTCCAATTATTGTGGATTGGATTAAAAGGTTTTTTTTCTCTACATATCTGTATATCTTTTTTTACATATTTTAGATTCGCATTTGTATTTTTTTACTTGTGAAGATTGTGTTTTGCAGTATATTTATTGCATTTGTTGTTTTTATTATATTTATTGTATTTATTGTTTTAGTTATATTTATTGCATTTGTTGTTTTAATTATATTTATTGCATTTATTGTTTTAGTTATATTTAATGCAGTTGTTGTTTTAATTATATTTATTGCTTTTTTTCTCTTATGGGTTCACTAAAGAAAATGTTTCGGCAAAAGAAAAGCGAGGAACAACTTTGAAACTTTACCATGGAATCTTGGAACTTTACCTTGTGAATTATACTACTATATCATTTACTATATTTACTATTTCTCTTTTGGTTCCCAAGTTGCGGCCCCTACACCATCTGTGGACCAATCTCTGACGCCTGTGGAGTGGTTTTCAGAGTCCAGCCTACATGCCATGGGCCCTTTAAGTTTGATGACAAGGCGCCTGGGGGGGAATTCAGTAACTGACAAATCTTCGTTGAAAGTTCGTTGAAAATGGAATTCGTCAGGTGATATTGCACTAAACTGACGGATACACTGACGAATTTGAGACACATGACGAAGTTTCGCTGGAAAGAATATTCGTCAGTTAGAAGTCTGGTTACTAGTAATTATTGTTAATGGAATTTATGGCACATAATATTTATGTGTGATTAACATAATTAAATTTTGCCTAGGCAATTTCATCAGAAGTGTTTTTAATTTGCAGAGTTTAGGAGAGTGGTTTGTAGTTGCAATTGAGAGTGGGATATGTATTAGTGACTGTTATAGCTTCCATTTTTATGAATGGGCAAACATGCTTTCAGTGCTGTATGAGTGTCTTTCTATAGGGCTCCTATGGAATTCGACACACTGTGCTGACGATTCCCGTTTTGACGAATTTGAAAATTCGTCATGACGAAGTTTCGTTGAAAAGAATATTCGTCAGTTAGTGAATTCCATTTTTGAATCCTTTCTATGGGAAAANTCGTCANGGCGAACGTTCATTGACGATATGTAAACGTCAAACTAAATGACGAAAAAATACACATTCGTCACTTAGTGAATACACATTTGACGATTTTCGCCGAATTTTTGTCAGCCACTGACGAAACGAACTTTCAAAGAGGATTCGTCAGTTACTGAATTCCCCCCCTGGTAAGTGAAAAAATGTCAAATGTTATATATTTTTTTTAACTGTTTTATTGGATCCAGGAATTCAGGAAACATGACAATTTATCCAAGCAATCACAGTGTTGCCATTCAATTTCTATAGAAATGTGGGCGCTGTCATGTATTGACATTTTGAATAATAAACATGTTTTGGCCTTAACCAAAAATTAAACACTACCAATTTTACAAGAGGATGCAAAATCACCAAGGAGCATCCTATGTCAAAGTGTATTCTTTTTGTGAATTGTAATTTGATTTGTGGCTTGTGTTTCTGAAACTATCCTGTACAGCATTTGAACATCATTATATATGTTGTATATTACATGTTACATTACATAAACACACACCATGAACAGCATACTTACCATTCTTTATTCAAGTGTCTGATCTGATCTTGGCCCTCCAATACTGCGGACAAGGGGGTATATTTACTAAGCCGTGAGTTTACAGTGAGATTGGAAAGTGGAGATGTTGCCAATGGCAACCAATCAGATTAGAGTTCACATTCTCCAGTGTGTAAAATGAAACTGAAAGCTTGAATCTGATTGGTTGCCATGGGCAACATCTCCACTTTCGAATCTCACTGCAAACTNGCGGCTTAGTATATATACCCCCAGGTCTCCAGCGTAGTTGACACCCGAACATCAGTCACATCACAGGAAGAAGTTCAGGCACACCTTCCTGCTGAAACAGATACTGTCATCTAAGTCCAGTATGTTTGGTTCATTTTAAAGTCAAAACTTTTGATTTTGTAACATACTACACAGCCATGAAAGTGTAATTAGTAATTATCAAATAATTGCATGTGGCATTGTGGTAATGCACGTGTTTCTGTGTGTGTTTGAATGTGTAGTTTGTGTGTTTAATAATGATCAAAATCTCTTATCGACAAGGATGGTCTTGTGTGATTAAGTGTTAACCTTGAAAGATTAAGAGAGTATTGCTTATGTGTTGTAAGCATATGAAATGACATTTTGGTGAGTGCTTCACATATTGTTGGTTATAGGTGGATATTGAAATTCAAACTTTATGTTTTTATGTCCATCTTGCAGTTTTGTGTAATACACTTGTGAAATGATAACAATCTTGGGGATGGGGATGTTGCCCATAGCAACCAATCAGATTCGAGCTCAGATTCTCCAGTATGTAAAATGAAACTGTGAGTTTGAATCTCATTGGTTACTATGGGCAACATCCACCCTTTTTAATCTACATTCTCAGTACATTTAGACCCCAATATATGGTCAAGATTTGCTGAACTGACATCCAGTTTACAGAGTATGAGGCAGAAAATGGCTTACCACTTCCAGCAGGGCTTGTATGATCTGTAAACATCATCAGAATGTCGTCCCAAGCACTACTCCCTCTGAATCACCACGAGGAAGACCCAAGGTGACATTGGACAAGTGTCCAAACAGAATGGGAGATTAAAAACTATGTTCACGGAGAGTGATTTTGCAGTCTATTTTGACTTTTTTCAAGTTTCTTGACCTCTTGCAAACATTTTTTTTGTTTTTACTTTTTCAAAATACAATGATAAAAAATGTGAACAAATAAAACACCTAAGAACATTACAGACTTTGGGGTATATTTACTAAGAGGTGAGATTGAAAAGTGGGGATGTTGCCCATGGCAACCAATCAGAATCGAGTTCACATTCTCCAGAGTGTAAAATGAAACTGAGAACTTGAATCTGATTGGTTGCTATGGGCAACATCCCCACTTTTTAATCTCACTGCAATCCCACCGCTTAGTAAATATACCCCTATGTCTTTTTAGTCACTATATTTTTATACAAGACTAATATTGATTTTGTATTACATTATGTGAACTCAGTTCATTGCAAAATGTTACTGATGTCCAGAGTAACCACAGAAATTAAACAGAGTACGGTACAATTAAACATTACAGAATGAGGCAAAAAAATGGTTTGCCTCTAAAAAGCAACATAAACACTTTAAACATTGTCATTTCACTACATATTGCACATGCAAATAAAAATAACACATGTTGCATAGAGAAAAGCTTCATATGTAAACTTCCATTCTGTCGCATGAAATTCATGTTTGCCAACGAAAACCATAATTGTTGCTATAGGCAACACACAAAATGTAAAACACAGTGTTGTACATCAACAACATGGCGGTTTAGTGCCTCAAAATGAAGAAAACCAAAAACTTGACTGTTATGCACAAGTTGTTTAAAGGATGGTACACTATAGCAAATACAAGTAAAATAAAACCATACTTACATGAAAAATAACTCAGAAAATTAATTAACTTTTAATTAGCAAATTGAGTGTCTGGATCTCTGACCTACTGTGTTCTTGAGGAGATGGCTCTGGAACTTCCAAATGCTCACCATCTGTTGCCACAACATCTAGCCAAAGATGGTTTAAGGCCAGATTGTGGAGCAGACAGAAAGCCCACACAATATCAGCAAGCTTTAACAGAGAAGCTGACCCACAGACTTATCAAGGCACCTGAACCTAGGTTTTAAAATCCTAAATGTATGTTCTATAACACATTTAGTGGCCATGTGTGCCTCTTTATAGTGGTGGTGTGCAGGACACTCATTTTTCTTTGGTTTGCATCACAAACCATCTGCACATTTAATTAATTCATTTATAG
The DNA here is from genome assembly GCA_016617825.1 of Platyplectrum ornatum. Classification (NCBI taxonomy): domain Eukaryota; kingdom Metazoa; phylum Chordata; class Amphibia; order Anura; family Limnodynastidae; genus Platyplectrum; species Platyplectrum ornatum. Next base: position 125,328 of record JABWIB010000109.1, on the reverse strand, counting down.
GTAGGCACTACCTCTAGGTGGTTTCAATGCTATGTGAGTGTAATCTATGACTTCCAGGACAGATGGAAATCTTGAGAGCCTATAGAATGTCAACTTAAGTTCATGCCAATTTGCAACCTGCCTGGGAAAACATGTTGTTTGTGAATTACCAGTCACTCGTCTGGACACTGAGTGAAAAGAGCCAATGACCATAAAGTGAATGACACACCTTAATTTATGCAGCCCAGACACCGCATGAAAATGAGATGTATCTGTCTCTAAATACCCTTTCACTTGCTCATAAAGATTCAGGAGGTGAAAAAATAATTGCACCCCCTGATCAGACATGGAAGCCAGGTTCAAGCGCACCATGTCAGGGTATTCCCTGCCGGGACTGGAACTGCTGATGGTAGCCCAAAGTCACACCACTCGCTGATAATAAACTTTTCATATTGGAATCACACATGCAACTTAACCAGGCTTCTTTATATAGGGCTGTCCATTAGGAGTTAATGGATGGCCAGCAAGATGTAGTGACAGTGTAACGCATAGCATTGTAAATTCTGTAAGAGTTTCATTTGTAATTTCACCATTTTACTGCACCAAACATTTCTGCGACTGTTTACAGACAGTGACCTCGTATATCTGCAGATCATAGCAGAGATGTTTCAAATCAGCTGATCATCTGGAACATGAAAGTATCATTCTGATATGTACCCTGCTTTAGTCAGTGGTACTTATGATCTGAAATGCAGATTGGAATAAACCTGCTCTGGTTTTTGTTCCCCAATATGTTACCGGTGCTAGGGTATGCAAGGTGCCAGCATGACCTGGTACACATACCCATATTGACACTTTTTGCTCTACAAGTGCCAGCATGTTTAAAATATTGTTTCCTTGGATTTCCCTTACCTCCTTCCCTCACTGGTTAGTGTTTGTGTTTTTGTTGCTATTTCAGTGTCTGCTTGGCAGAAAGCAATGTATAGCTTTTTCTCCCTGTAGTGGATTTTATTTATCACAGATTGGAAAGTTCATTTTTTTTTTTTTTGCTGTTTTGGCGCAGGAGGTGATTCATCCAAGGCAATGTTTTTTATTGTTTGGTAAAGTATTTCTTCCACAGTAATATATAAGGGTCGGACTAATTGTGCCTCTTTCGATGTGGACTGTCTCACATGTTAAAACATGTATTAATGTCAAGGTGGATAGGAGAGCACCATTTAACGAATCGGAACCGTTAATGAGTCCAAGTTATTGCGTTTAATAAATCTTATATATATTAATGTATAGTTTTATGTATAGTTTAGTTGAAATAAAATTTAATAAAATGTATTATTAGTCCCAAATCAAGAGTTGTGTTTTTATTGTGTGACCAAGGTGACACAAGTGACCAAGTTTTTTTTTACCTGATCACATGCAAGGTTTTTATCTGGATCTTACTTTTTTAGCTGCAGTGGAAACAGCTCAGACCCAGGTTTTTGGACGCAAGACAGTCCAAACAATGTTGATTGGTCCAGGGCACTGGCTGGTTAGGTCATCTCCCAGAGACAATAGGAGATGGAGCTTGTACTGGCACACCAGAAGCTAGCCACTGGCCGCAGGAGACTACAGCTGGGTAATGCACTAAATCATTTTACAGTTGGACAATACAGATGGGCAATGCAGCAAGGCACTATTTGCTGCAGCCATGTGGTCTGATGAGGACACCAGGGAGCTCCTAAGTATCCAAGCTGAGGAGGAAATAATGCGGGATGCCACTGTGTACCATAATATAATCAAGATCCTGGCTTGGATAAAAAGGTCACAAGATAACTCATAAACAAGTTGAAGTCCATCCGCAAGAGGTTTAATAAACTTCATGTCTATAACTGTAATAAGAGTAGTGCCAAAAGGATTGAGTGGAAGTACTACGAAGCATGCTATAACATATTTTGTCAATAGTGCCATTGACACTTCAGTCAGTCATAAGCAATCCTTGCTGCAGAAGATGAAATGTAGCAATCTATTAGTATCCAGTGGCATGAGTGACTACGATTCCTCCATGGAGATACCAAGCACTGCTTATCTGTATTGCACACAGACCACTAACATGTCAATGAACACACACCATGCCATGTCACAGAAAGCACACCACAACCATCAGATCGTAAGTATACACACTTTATACAATAATGACTGCACAATCATGTCTTTTATATTATAACAAATATTTTATTTTATATCAGTATATTAAATATTTAAATTACTGCCTTCACAAATAAATACTTTCTGTTATCAGAGCCGCAGCCACCTTCTCCAGAAGGAGACACAGCACAGACATCGCAGTCGTCAGAGAAACCAATACTGCGTATAAATTGTAAGTACGCCTTTTTTTACTGGTCAAATATGGCTTGAACACATTGTTCTAACAATTTATTTTTAAAGGGTAAATTAACATTTAAAACCTAACAACTAAACAGAGTAATCAAATTGTATATGTTGCACAGTGTAGCAAGTATGCATTTTGAAACAGGACCAAAAACTCATGGTATGTTGTGGCACTTTAATATATTCTAGTCTTTTTGTTCAAAGAAACATGCAATCCTATGTACATATATAGACTTTCTAGTGCTGTAAAAGATCTTGAAATAAAGACATTAACACAACAAAAGGATATATTTACATAAGTTATGTTTGTCATTTTTTTCTTAGTTTGATCCCCATGCAGAATATAATGTACTAAAGAGCAAGAAAAAGATGAATAAATCAGAAGAAATGGTAAAGGCAATGTCCACAATCAACCCCGCGATATGGGAAATGCTCTGCAGGTTCAAGAAGATCAACGTCAACAACACTTCCGTGCTGCAGAGGATGAAGTGTAGCAATCTTTCATACAGCAGATGATGACTATGACTATGACGGCTAACATGAGAATCCCAACATGTGCATATGGCTTTCCTTGAAAGAAAAAAAAATAGAAAACCCTCTCAACCAGGTTATCACAACCCCACTCACAAGCAGTATAGTAGAAGGCAAAGTTCGTACGACCATACTGCCATACCATCTGCGCTGAATCCTGAATATTCCATCTACAGGCACCTGCCTTGATATTACCTGGTGTACATATAAAAAATGTTAACCACATGTTTTATGTTAAAATGTTATATATATTTAAAAGTTTGGCTCAGTGAGGCCTGAGGGATTTTTATAAATTAATAACAGTGTTGTTGTTATGCAAGTGGTAGCATCCTTTAATGGGAATGGCATACAGAAATTATGGTTATGTACAATTCAAATAAACCTTCCCTACTCTTCAGGACACTTGACCTACAATGTACTCTGCTTACAACTTGCTCACGTTTGCTCGTCTATAATAAATGATTTTATTTGTGGTCCAAAAATAACATGTGTTTTCTAAATTTTTTTATAACATACAGGGAATGTTTTCCACCAGGGTTTCTCTTATAGGTTCAGCACTACTGTGGCCTTCCACATATACCACATAATTAAAATCAATATCAGTGGCCTGCTGAGTTGTCAAATGGGGGTGATGATAGGGATGTGAGTCCCATCAATGGCACTTGCACATAATGGATAACCTCCTCTCAGGAAGCCTTGAATGATCTCATCTAGTCAATCCCCCTGTAGTAAGCTGATGAAGGGATGCTAGTGGTTTCCAGTGTTGCCTGTATCATCTGATACACAATCTTCCAGACAGTAGGGATGCCAACACCACCAGGAGATATTACACAGCGGTAGCATATCACCAGTCTACTTCTTAACTCAATGAGCTTACAGCAATTGGTGGTCTGCTTGGTCAGTGCTGGGACCAGTAGCTATATAATCAAGCGGTTCCTTGACATCCGAATGTGGGTTATCCAATACTTGGAAAGATGGGCCAGTGTACTAATACCCTAGTATATATGGAACACCTGGCGCGCACATGCATGCTCCCATAAAATTCACCCCACTGCTGTCATCCCAGCATTCGCTCCATTATTATTAATAGAATCCCATAAGCTCACCATGACATCAGAATAAATGCTAACCACTTTGTGAATATGAAATATGTGTTGATGAGTGATGTTGCACTTTGGTGTGAGCCCACACGCTGATAAATGACATATTCCACTTCGATATGTCATTTATTTTCCTTTTTACCACATACAGATGTATTGATCTATTTCATTCATTGAGATATTTATCACATTATTTTGTTTTACTCTGATAACACGCCTCACAATAAAGATAGATAAATCTTTATGTATTTTTGCCATTCACCAAGTATCTGCTAAAGCAGGTATCTAGACATTTAGAATCTTATACCAGTGGTTCCCAAACCTTCTCAGTTCGAGGCACCCTTAGGGTCTCCATATTTTTTCAAGGCACCCCTAAAATAAAGTAATTACCGTGCAGCCACACGTTTTTGAGTAAAAATAGCATAATAAGTATTTAGGTAAAGACAGAAATATTCAGGTGACATCACATCTTGTGCAGCTCCTATGCAAGAAGTAAAATTGTGTGGCACCCAATGACAGTGTCGTGTCACCCCAATGAGAGCCCCGTGGCACCCCAATGAGAGCCCCGTGGCACCCCAATGACAGTGTCGTGTCACCCCAATGAGAGCCCCGTGGCAACCCAATGAGAGCCCCGTGGCACCCAATGACAGTGTCGTGTCACCCCAATGAGAGCCCCGTGGCACCCAATGACAGTGTTGTGTCACCCTAATGAGAGCCCCGTGGCACCCAATGACAGTGTCGTGTCACCCCAATGACCGTGTCGTGTCACACCAATGACAGCCCCGTGGCACCCCAATGAGAGTGCTGTGGCACCCCAATGAGAGTGTTGTGGCACCCCAATGAGCGCATTGTGGCACCCCAATGAAAGTGTTGTGGCACCCAGAACAACAACCCCGTGGCACCCCAGGGAGCCCAGGCGCACAGTTTGGGAACCACTCTCAGGGCCGGCAACAGAAGTCTTGGGGCCCCTGTACACCCAGATTTTTTAGGGCCCCCCTCAATAGTGATAACTCTAGTAACAGTGCTCCCTGAAGCCCGTCACAGCTGTCCCCCTTGTCCCCCCCCTGTCGCCGGCCCTGNTCACTGTGCTATACAGTTGTATATCCATAAAGTGCATTGCTAAACGATTGCATATGTATACAAATGAGCTTTCATTAGTTCTATGTATTTAATGATTTGTTGTACTTATGACTTATTATGACTTGTAAATGTATATTAGAATGTTCTATCGTGCACAGGCTGACATGCCTGTCTCTATATAGTGACAATGTACTGATAGAGCAGTGTCTATATAGTGACAATGTACTGATAGAGCAGTGTCTATATAGTGACAATGTACTGATAGAGCAGTCTCTATATAGTGACAATGTACTGATAGAGCAGTGTCTATATAGTGACAATGTACTGATTGAGCAGTGATGGGTTAAAGCAAGCAGTGTATCTCACAGGGGGAATATAATGGGGGGGGGGAGGGAGTGATGACGTCTGGCCCTCTCCTCCCTTTCTAAGTCACAGAGCAAGCAGCGTCTGAGCACTGGAGAGAGCAGAGTTCCATGCTATCAGTCTGCTATAGGGATCTATAGGGATCACACAGGGAAGGAACTCGTGGAACTCTGATTCCTGCTGGAGTGTCCCAGTGCAGCTGTCACCCTGAAGTTTCTAGCCGTCTTACTGGTGGCAGGAATGCTTGCATTCCTAGGTGCCATCATATGCATTATAGCCAGCGTCCACCCAGCAGCCAAGGGACCTGTCCTTGGTGCTGACAATGAGTCTGCTCCAGCTGCACCGGCGGAGAAGAGCCTGGGAGCGCTGCACGGCGTTAAGACGCTCTACGGATCGAAAGATGCATTTCTGGAGCTCCCTGGATCCAAGGGCCAGGCTCCCCCGAGCTTCAGCCGGCTGCTGTGCACCCCCCTGGCCATGGAGTGCCCCTCCGATGTGCAAAGAGACTCTGCTCAGGCTCCGGGGGAAGAGGTGCTGTCTCTGCAGAACACAGCAGAGCAGCTGAGGCAGACGGTGCTGCAGCAGAAGAAGCAGATCCTCACCGACCAGGAAGCCATCAGGGAGCTCACCGGGAAGCTCAGCCGCTGCGAGAACGGGCTGGACAGGGGCTACCAGGAAGGGGCTGATGGATGGGGGGGACACAAGGAGGGGGCTATGGGGGATCTGCCCCTCGACTCTCCTCAGGCGGTGCAGGAGCTGGAGGAGGCGGTCAGGACCCTGAAGGATCGCATTGAGAAGATCGAGGTGAGCGGGGAATCACATGGCTCCCATTCATAATCCTGTCCCCGGCTCAGTCACTATGATGTGATACATGACTATGACAGGTGTCTTTATATGCTTCATAGATTAATATTGTACAAATAATAACAAATAGAGAGACAGAGTTATGGTCCAGTATATGGATAGTAGCCAACCATTCACATTACATGAGGTATTTCATTATTCTACATACACTTATTATGATAAAATGTAATATACACAAAGATGAGTCTAAGGAAAGTTTAGCAGCATCAATGTAGCATTATTTATATATATATATATATATATATATATATACACAAATGTACAGTTCTAACTATATATACACTATACATATATATATACAGACCAACAAATTCAAATATGTATGATATATATATATATATATATATATATATATACACAAATGTACAGTTCTCACTATATATATATATATATACACTATACATATATATACAGACCAACAAATTCAAATAGTACATATCATATATATGCATAAGGTGATTTTTCATGCTCTCCTTTTTGTAATAGAGATAACAGTTTCATAACTTGCAACATTTGATGGTTGTATTTATATTTTTATAAGCAGTGACGTGGATTGCTATGGCAAAATTATGAAAATAATATCATTATTTACATTATCGCAGCTATTGTAAATGGTGGTGGAGGTAACTGCATCCATCGGTCAATAGCAGACTGATTGATATTTATATTTCATCACAATCACCCATCCCTTGCCAGTTATGCATATATATATATATATATATATATATATATATATATATGGAATACAGTAGACACTAGCAACAATCTGTGTATAGGTATCATGCATCAAGTGAGTGTATAATAACTATTCTACTTAGATAGATGCAACAAGTAGACATTGAAGGTAATAAATCAAACACAGCATTTTCTCAATTCAGATACAGGTATAGTGCAAATAACATAAACCATAATCTTGTATTTATTATTAATGTGTTCCATGTAGGCTCCCTGCATAATAATAGGGCTGTGTTATTCATACATTTTATGTATATGATATATATATATATATATATATATATATATATATATATTTATATATTTATTATGGGTTTGCTTTTCATGTTATGGTGTTTTATATATTTTATATAGAGGGTTATTATTATTATTATCTGGGTGGGTCTTTGTGTCTCATCCAGATTTGTGTTACGTGCTATATATCTGTACATTATGCATGAATCGATATAATGAATTCCACGTCTCACTTCCGGCCTCCCTCCAGCGTGCACTCTATGCTGTCTCATTAGCACTTCTCCACAGTCCTTATCCTCCTAAGGAGGGACTTGCTCTGTCACACCAACACAATTCTCTTTCCATTGCAATCAGGAGAATCGATGGAGTAACACGATGCAGCCTTTATTGTTGTTGTATGTTCTCCATACAGCACATAGCGCACACCCCACCTCCACTCCTTCCAGCTAGGAATCTGCCATGGTTCCATTCTGTATCTGATATTTATTTCTTAACAGGTTTTTATATAGCGCAATCAAATTACAAAGCACTTTACAATTTCAACAATCATTACTCACTGGGTGGTGATGGGACAAAATTGGTGGGGAAAAGGGCCCTACCCGCAAGCTTACACTCTATAGATAACTCTGATTACTCTCTACGTGTTGATCCATCCATATGGTCTGGTAATATGAGCAGTGTAAAGTGCCTCTGAGATGTAACCGGTGGGATCCTGCTAAAGCCAGCCGCACAATATTTCTCCAGCGTTGTGTTGTGTAAAATAACAATCTACCTGTACTATGGGATGGATATTCAAGCAACATCATTGTAATAAACTTCATTGTAGTATATACCTGGAAATGATTTGCAAGTAAACTTCACAGCAATTGTTTTGTCATCAGAGCCCAGGTAATGGATCAGCATTGATCAAAATCTTGGAACCAAATAACTAGAGAAAGTAAATGTGACGTAGTAAGTAAGTTAAGTTGCGTATAAAACACTACATATATATAGATAAATAAATATAAATATATATATATATTATTTATAAACATTTTAATACCAATACCTACTGAAGTCAGTAGAACATGTTTTATGCACAGAAACTACAATGTGACAGTTTATCTCCGTATGAACAAGTCAATAAAATGTTATATTATGTAAATGTTATTCATTTGGACAATAGAATAATGTATCTAGCGTTACATTATTCCTTCTCACTTAGGATATGTGATTCCATTAATATCCAAGTAAACCACATGGGGAATGGGTGCTAAGGACATGCTTCTACCTTCTCCTAGCACTTCCCATGAAACACCTCATCAATACAATACAATGCGTTCTGACGTGAGGTTTCCCATGTCATTTCCCTTCTTATCTGAGTATTGTACTTTTTTGGACATGCTGAGAATCGTGAAGAGAATTTTGCCTGTGGCGAGAGCTCTCTGTAGACACCGGAATCACTTCCTCAGAATGAGGAATATAAGTTATATATCTGAGATCAGAAGATANATGTATTTATGTTTAACATACAATTGTCACAACTGCAAGTTGTTTTCACAGAACTCTTTGTTTCTGTCAAACAGCTATTAATATTTAAATAATTTCCTAAATCATGTATTTCTTTCTTAATCATCATAATAACTGTATGTGTGACTGGAAATGATTTTTATATATATTTCCTTATACATAAACCTTAACATCCAGTGCATACTGCATTGTGAACCTACTTTATCATTCACATGTATTAGTATACGCTTATGCTTAGGGATAGACAAGCTAACTTGTCACACTTCTAAATAGCCAGTTAGTTATATAGTAATTGAAATAAATGTATACTGGTAAACAAATACACTGATAACAATGGCGATTCTCCTCTTTATATTAAGTAATGCACAGGTAAAAAATACACAGATTTAATGCTATGGAACACATAGGAAGCCAAGAGCTTGGCTAATAATAGGGTGTCAGGGCATTTGTATATGAACATGTAGTTTTATTCTCACACCCCTAAGGTGCCAGTTGTGCGTCCCACTATTTTTATTAACATGGTTTATATATTATATGTGTAAAATTATTGGAATTTCATACCACATCTTCCCTTTTCCTGGTCTATCTCTTAACAAAACGTTTTACAAAACGTAACAAAGATATATCATTTATTCATACATAATATATTATTTATATATTTATTTATAATACAACTACTACTTCCCTGTGTCCTTGTACATCCTATAGAAAGCACAGTGTGTCTTCCTTCCTTCACACGCCATTCCCTGTCCTTACATCAGCAGCCTTCTCGCTGAACGTACCATTATGTGACTGGTGACACCTATGAATATGAGGGAGAAGGGGAATTGCCCTTCCACCCCTCTCACCACTCCTCTATAGATGCCTCTGACAGATATTGTAGATACAGGCAACCTTTACCACTCTATGGTTTGTGAAATGACACCCAATATTCTTCCACAGCATAGACATAACTGATACCTGGCACATATGTGGTTGCCATCATATAGTCACACTTACAATGCTGATGTGTAATCTCATTCAGTCCTAGGGCACTATTGTAACATGTTCAGCTATGCTATCCACTTGTACAGTGCTCTGTAATAACATGACTAAACAAATCACTTATAATTAACCACATTATGTGATGTTGTTACATTATCACCGATTAATCCTATAGAACAATATTTGTTTGGATATATTTTACTCATGTCATCTTTATTAACCTATTAATACAGCACTATTTACATTTCTCTCTCTAATTCCCTCCCTTTCTCTCTCTCTTGCTCCCTATCTCTCTAGTTCCCTCCATGTCTCTCATTCTCTCTATTTCCCTCCATGGAGGGAATTCACTAACTGACGATTTCTGCTGAGATTTCATATCTTCAGCGTTCGTCAGTGAATGGTGATGTATAGTATTCAGTAAGTGACG
>JABWIB010000109.1:96212-108047 GCA_016617825.1 Platyplectrum ornatum | reverse complement strand
TATATATATATATATATATATATATATATATATATATTGATATATATCTCGAGTAGAAGCCAAAAGCCAGCAGCATAAGGGTGGGATGGAGGGCAAATCACACCAAAAGCTGGACCCTGGACGGAAAACTTATTTGCTTTTACTATGGGTGGGCGGGATTTGAATTCACGCCCCTCCCCCCATAGTAACTATCAGGACTATCAATGCATTGATTTACATTATATCACTTAGATTTTCCGACTCTCACGGGATGCCAGGAGAAATATTCGGACGTCTCCCGGATATTCAGTGAGTCTTCCACATTTTCTGGGAGAGTCGGCAACCCTGATATATATACCTACTACTATTTCAAATCCCATATACAGTATTTATCTTGATCCAAACATAAACTAAAAATGTAGCAGAAGAACTAAAAATGATTTATTTACCTTCCATGCATACACTGAGATAATTTGGAAAGTATGATCTCTCATGACATATTTTACCATGGCTTTGCTATTAATATGCCATTTCATATCTTCCATGACTACATTCTGATATCTATCTTCTTTCTGAGTTGTTTTATTTCTCAATTTCTTTATTGTTTTTACTCAGGATGGAACACTGTGTTCTTGATAAATTCATAGTTATTGTGGAGTTATTGTGGAGTTTTATATTTGTTTGTAATTGTCCTTGGAGAATCTTTTTCTAATATATTTGTGTATATTTATTACAATTGAAGATCTTAGGAATACCTACCACTTTATTTCAAAAATAAACTTAAAAAAACATGTAAAGTTACACCTGGGCAAAACAATGTTGAATTGCAGGGGAGGTAAAATGAATGTTAATGTTTGCATGCAGGGAGAATACTTTATTTTTGCATTTTACACACAAGTTTGGGTTAATAATTTGCTCTTACTTTCAAGTCTGGATCTGGTCTTCTGTTTTTTCTTTTCAATTTCCAACCTCTTCATAAAAGTCTTTATAACTTTTTTAATTCATTTAATTTAATAAAAGCTTAGCTAGTTCTTTTTACAAAAATTGTAAGCAGTATTGTATAGCAGTATGCATTGACATGAACCATGTCTTGTCAGGTTACTCAATTGCCAGTGAGCTTAAAGGATGGCATGTGGCATCATGTTTGTGTGGCATGGACAACCAGGGATGGAATGTGGACAGCCTTCCAGGATGGTAAAAAGAAAGGATCAAATGACAATCTATCTGCTTGGCACCCAATCAAACCCAATGGTGTCATTATCTTTGGACAGGAACAGGTAAGCGTCCAGTATTCCAGGTTAGTTTGAACTTGAAAACAATTTTATTTTNCCAAATTTTATTATAAAATTGTCCACTATTAAAGTGTTTAGAACATTAAATGAGGATTTCTCTTTCTGCAGGATGCTGTAGGTGGGCGCTTTGACGCAACTCAGGCTTTTGTAGGAGAGGTGGCTCAGTTCAACATGTGGGACCGGGTTTTGACCATCAATGAAATAGAAGGAATTGCCAACTGCACAATGCCCCTGTCTGGCAACTTGATCCAATGGGATGACCGCCAGGTGGATGTCTTTGGTGGAGCAACAAAGAGTCCATTTGAGAGCTGTGAAGAGCGATTGGGTCACTAAAACATACACCAATATCCAGATGTCTCATGCCCTTACCTTACCCTCAGTGTCCCATTGCAGGATGTCACCGCTTTTGAAACTCTGGGTGTGAGAACACCAGCTTATGTTATTTATCACAAGATATATAAATATATATATATCTGTGTCTGTGTTTGGGGTTTAGGTGACTTCTCAGTCACTAAATGCTGATACTTTGAGATATACTTGTGTACACCCAGCGTCCTTACTTACTTAGGGGGCTCTGTGACTTGTTAGCTAACACTTTATGAAAAAATCAGCTACACTCCAGTATTATTATTTCATAAATACAGCTGATCAATTTATATTTTGTATAATAATAACTTACAGGGGAGCCAATCGAATATGAATAATTTATTTTTGTTGCTTTTGCAAATCATGATAGAAGTCATTTTTTTCTTATTTAAATATTTATTTTATTTTACTCCTCCTCTTATACCTGTTTTTGTAATAGACCTTTCATTGACAGAGCACAAAGTACAATCTTCTGACAGTACATGCCAGTCCTGCAGCCTGATTGCCCCTTGGGTGGTCCACTGCTTTTCCCTTACTTATCCTGAGGAATTTAAAGTTACAGGTCCCCTTTCAATTAAGAATATTTTGTGTGGAAGAGCAAGAGTTCTTTTATTTATATCATATGGGTAAATATTTATTTAACAAGATCATTGCATAATGCATTTTGATCTATATATTTTTACATGTATAGCTGTCAGATATAAACCTGTATAAGGGAGCTCACTAATCAGTGGCCATTACAGGCAGATATGTCATTTCCCCCCAGTACATGAACTAGATCAATGGGGCTAAAAGCTGAAAACATGCAATTTCTGTGGTTCTGTATTGTGTAATTACAACTTTGACACACTGTGACATAATATATCACTGCCATGCTCCCCGTTCCTCCCACATGCTTAATATTTATTGCTTGAGCATTACACAGTCCCACTTCATTTAAAGAAGAAATCATTTTTGCTTCTGCTCAAATTTATTTTTTTTTATTTTTTGCCCTTTTTGGTACATTTGTGAACCTAATTGTGTCTATTTTGTAAAATATCAGTGTGGAAAATAAAGATGGATTTGTGTTTGTTTAGCCAGAGAAAATGTGTATTATTGCGTAAGATTGTATTAAGACAATAATGAAAAAAGCAGCATTACATCATCAAGAAAATAAAAATAATATTAATAATGATTTATAATGGAATGAATATTCTATGTTTTGTGAACACCAATGCTATGTGAAAATACTTCTTTTCTGGGCATGTCAAATATAAATCACTGCACCATCAATCGTCTGTGTTCAAAATAAATAATATGCTATGGATTGGCATAGCCGGGGTCAGGCAATTGTGACAGGAAGAACAATGAAAATCCTATTTATTCATTACAATATACATTCCATCAACTTTAATAAATAATGTAAAATAAAAAACCAATGACAAGGTTTAAAGCTTGTCATCTGTCAAAGAAAAAAAACGTCCTTAAGGAATTGGTTTTGTTTGTTAAACTGGCAGTCATACATTGCCGGTACATCTATAGCTTCTTCAATAGACAGCTTTCAGCAGAATGTAGGACTTGATGCAGTGTAATGGACAGTGCTATGATGAATGCTCAACTATGGTAGGGAGCTCTGTTCTTTCACTGTTCTTTCACTGTTCATTAATTGGAATTGTGTCTGTGAAATACATAACACAATTTAAGAGACATTATTAACTTCTTTCAGAAAACAGATCTACAAAGAAAGTGTTTCCCCAGTTTTCTGCGGGACACATTTGTCTGAGAAATACTGCATCAAACTCTCAATTCATCTACGTGGTGGCCAATACGTTACAACCAAATACAAGTACAATCACAATAAATAATTATTAATGGACTCAAGCTCAATTTCCTTTGGTGGAAGTCCCAGTAAACTGCCCACAAGCATGCCAGGGTTTAGGCCTCCATTTACAAAGGCAAGAAAATCTTGATTTCAGGTGATAAAGTACATTTTCATATGAAAATGGGCTTTATTACATAAAATCTAAATTTTCAATATCTGCAGACCCTCAGTAACACCATCTGAAGATGGTGATATTACTTCTATTCTTGCCATCTACTGACTGTCTTATTCCTCCCACTAATAGCTGTTACTAGGGGGAAGAAAAGGGGTATGTATGGGGTGATCGCTAGTATAGTATGCAGAATACATATAAATGAAATAAAAAAAAAGATTGGACTGAAAAAAACAGTGGTTGTCCTTGTTCATATGAAGAAAACATACCGGACAGACTCAAAGTGCCTGTGTCCTGGCGCATGCACGTAGCATTCTATCTGGAACTTAGAAAGCCTGTGGTTAGTGTAGCCATGCTCGAAGCAAGGAAATGCGAGCCTGGCTACCATAATTACCGACCACAGGATTAGGTTTGGTAAACGGAGCCCTTAATAGCTCCTGATAATGTGAGCTTCAAGTTGTCTCCTGAAGCCACGATAGCTGCAAAAAGTAAGTGTCACCATCTGGTGCTTGAGTCTGGCTTCTAAATAAAATTGATTCATCTGTACTAAGAGTTTGCTGAGCTAATAAGGAAACTAACATTGTTTGTTAATAAGGACAGGTGATTTCCGCATGCTCCAGAACCGAAACTTGTAATCGCAGCGCTGATTGCATAGAATAGATCTTCCATGCAATCAGATTTCCATACATAATGTGTCCTCACTCCATACATACAGATTTAGTCTGGGGTTGAGGACATGTGTGGAGGTTAAGGTAGAGTTCTGGGAATGTACCCTAACTGACCAAGAGGAGTTCATTACGAAGATACAATCATAACTACCAGAAGATATAAAGGTAAATACCAGACTGGACATATAATCATGTGATATACTCTACATTATTGATTACTGGCCATGATAGATAAATGGCTGGTTNAATAAATGAAGATACCTTTTCTACCCAAACATGTAATCAAGTTATTACAGCCTGTGTGTTTGATGAAATCCTTAGGCTCACTCTGGATACCCCATGCTGGTTGCAGTAAGCAATGATTTGGACTTATCAATCATTAAAACTGGTAACATTTGGCTATTGTTGATACTACTACAGCTGCATGTGTAGCAGTGGTGTATTAATGATAAGATAGTAGCAACTTGGATATTTCATTTCAGATTTCCTCATATGCTTTTATACTCATATAAAAGGAGGAANATAATAAACCATTACAAGGAAACATAAGCATGATACATTAAGCCATAATTTTGGATGCTCCAAGCCAGTAGAACACTGCATTATGAAGCAATATTGCAATGAAATTATAGAGTTCCTTGCTTATTATAGAAATACTGCACTGTGTGACAGTTTCTAACAAAGTCATTTTGATTTCTGGAATGGAAAATAATTGAATTATTCTGAATGTAAGATCTTTGTCAGGATATATGCCTTGCTTCTTATATCTACTTATTTTACTTACTATTATTATTATTGCATTATTGAAGACGGCAGCTCTACATCTTATTAGGGGCTATAAACTTTCAGATTCTTTTGAAACTAAGATAATTTTGTGGAAATAGCAGTGTATGTTCTAATCACTTATATTCTTATATTTTTGTACTTTCTACATATCTGTCCTCTTTAATGACTTTACATCATGGTAAAGAAACTGTCTTAATGTTTACAACAAATAATGATTATTTTTCCTTAATTAACAATAGAGACCAATAGGTCATTGAATGCATCTCCTACAAATTCTTTTTGCCTTCTTGTGTATGTTTATGTATACAGAATCTCAGCAGCATCATATCTACAGGGTTTTACATCACACCCCACAAATGAATGTTTTGTTATTCATGGAGCAGGGCTTACCTTACCAGACCATTATATATAAGCACTCTTCATCTATCCTTTTTCCCAAAATATACAGAAACTAAGGACCTGATTCAGGGATTCTGGTGGCCGCAGCGTGCAAAAGCGCAGCACTGAATAGAGCGCAGGGAGAGGGGCAGGCCATATGCCCCTACGCTAAGCTAAAAGGCACAGAGGCTCTGGATGATGTATCTGGAGCCTCTGCTAGTGTTTACACGCAGTGTATGCAGTCACTGCTGGCTTTTATGAATGAAAAAAACTGTTTAAAAAAAAAATAAAAATAAAATTTATTAAACAAAACACACACATTTTATTTATTTTAATAATAATAATATTTTTATTATTTTTTAATATTTTATTTATTTACACTTAATGAGGCAGGTAATTGTCCATAGGACATTAACTGCCTCTGCAGCTCTGCGCTAAGCCTTCACCATGTCTGGACGCCGCCGCGGTACACGCTGCGCTTCCAATTAACAGGGCTGAGCCCTGCTAAAAGTGTATATGGAAATGAGAATAGGGCGCTTTGCACCCGCCTCTATTCAGAGCTGATCTGGTGGAGACGCATGGCTGAATCAGCCCCTAAATCAGAGTTTAAAAAACAATGGGCTAAGGAGAAAGTATGTTGTTATAATTTGAAAAGAAAGATTTGCCCTTTTCTTGTACACAAGAAGCAGATAAAACTAATCACAAATACTAAACAGCACTATTTTTATAACGCAACTTAGAATTGCAGTTGTGACACATCAATGCAGTAGCATTTCATTACATGTCTCTAATGTATTTATGCTTATGCATTGGCCATGCATACCCTACAACCTGTTGAACCTAGCAACATGTTAAACATTAACATTGTAAACCAAAACAAACCACTGTTGTTATGTCCTCAGCAGGCTAATGTTAAGCTTTTCTCTGACACTGGAATGAGTGAGAAGAGAGTAGGGAGAGAAGTCGCCAGACCTCTGCACAGCCTAGCTTTTAACCAATGTGGATCAATGCAGGGGCCTTAAAGTAGGGTCCCCTCTGTGGGTTCTCCTTCATATCAGGGAAATGGCCGCACCCATATATAGGTGAATCTGACTATGATTTATATGTTCTCATTTAAATTCTTAGGTATGGACTACTTGGAAACAGTCATGGTCGCATCTTCAGTTGAAAGGTCAGGTCAGGGGCTACATTTATTATACTGCAGGAGTGGAAAAGTTTAACTGACATGCTTTAGAATGTCCATGTGGGAGACGACGTGCAGATGTACAGGGTAGGACATCTCGTTTCATCCCATACATCTCCCAAATTTTAGCCCTGTGTTGAGTTTGGGTGAGAACTGCAGCCCCCTTTTACGGAAGCAGAATAATTCCTGTCATCCTAGCTCAGTAATCTGCAAGGCTTATGGTCCTATTCTTCTTTTAAGAGAAGTACAAAATTGGGTGTTCTTGACCATCCTCCCCTCTTGGCTTGGCACAACAACCGGCCCACACCCTAATGTGCCAGTCTGTACCAAGAATTTACAGTACAAGTCAAGGGCTGCTAACAATGGGGACTTAGTCAAGACTTCCTTCAGGTCAACAAAAGTCTCACAGTCAGTAGAATTTCTTTATTGTCAGGTCAGTCATGGATTTTGCTATAGCAACAACCCCAGGCACAGAGTCCTTATAGTACCCATCAGTCCCAAGGAACGCTCTTACCTGCTTTTGGTGGGAAGGTCTGGGCCATTTGAGAAGGTTTCCACCTTTAGTTGGCCTGGACGAATCGAACCCTCTCTCACAGGGTGTGTTGCCAGCTGGGTGGGTCCAGGTTTGACAAGTAAACAGCTGGCATTCAGCTTCCAGCACCCTCCCCATTGTCTTATAACGGACTGTGTCTATGTGCTGTTCCATCTGCACTGCATCTATCCTCTATAAATGGACAACAAACCACCATAGCCCCTACCTGTCGCTCTATGTATTTTTTGACATGATTTATAAGGAATGTCTGTGCCTCCCTGATCCTATGTTATAACATAATTCACTGGCCCTGTCCTTTCAACAACAGTGTAAGGGCCATCTAAGGTTGCTTGCAGTTTGTTCTTACAAACAGGGATCCATCACCTTCTGTCCTGGGCATGGCAGTCATACCACTCTTTCTGTCTNGACTGAGCACTCTGTAAGCGCTCCTAAGACAGTCTCATCAGCCTCCTTATCCTATGCTTCATGTCCTCCATACTGGAGAATGGGCTGCTCATTTTCTCTCTTGGACTAGGAGACCTTGTGCATTCCTTCCATATAACTAACAGCACAAGAAGAAATAACCTGTGGACTCCAGGGGCACCTCCTGATAGGCAAAGAGGAGCTGCTTCAGGGCCCTTTCCCAGTTTCTTCCCTCAGACTGGACATACGTTTGCAGGATGTTTTTAAGGGTACCATGGAAAGGGGTGGTCCGGAGGGTCTAACTCCCCACTTTTTCCAAATTGTCTGAAATATCTCTCCTTGGAACTGGGTTCCTTGGTCTGTGACTATGTCCTGGGAGTACTCTACTCTGCTAAAGATGTCTATCAAGGCCTGGGCCACATGCAGGGCCACCATCAGTGGGGGACAGCAGGTCCTCCAGTCCCAGGCCCGGCCGTACTGGCGTGCCAGCCACTGCCAGCAGCCTGCCTGAACTCACTCAATTCAGGCAGGCTGCTGGCGGTGGCCGGCACGCCAGTACTGAGCGCCAGGCCACGACGTTCTGACTTCATGTGGGGGGCCCGGCCACCACATGGTGGCAAAGTCCCCCTGAGTCAGAATATTTTTCTTCCCAGTGTTGCTAGATACGGGCAGGGGTCCAACGAGATCAATTGTAACCTGAACAATGACAGGTAGTGAGGGCAGAGTGGTACATTTTGCAGCATAATTCTTATTCTTTTGCAAGTATCACAAGAAGCATTGTAATGCTACATGATTCATGACCTGGGACCATAATAAGCTTCATAAAATCCGAGACAGAGTTTTTCTTATCTCAAAATGCCCAGCTGCAGGAATATCATGCTCTATTGCAAGTTATGTGCACAATATGGTTCAGNGACAGCTATACTGTAATATCACAGTGCTAGGGTCTTTATCTGTTGCAGGGGCAACTATTCGGTATAGTAATTCACTATCCCGCACTATCTTAAGGTAGCCATCCACGGGCCGATTTTTACCCTAAAGCCCTGATTGTCCCGGGTTTAGGGTAAAAATCGGCCCATGGNTNGCCACATTAAAAAAAAAGAAACAGTGATAAAACGGCAAAAAACCTAAACAAGCGATATAGATGATCAATCGGATTTTCCGATTAATCAGTGATGATCAATGTTTGTTTAAAAAAAAATGTAAAATACCTGTAAAAGAAAAAAAAAGAAATAAAACATACTCACATTCCTGGGTTCTTCGCCGGGCACCGGAGCATATACAGCATCTCTCTGTATAAGACAGAGACGCTGGACCATCACAAGAAGGAGCCAGCTCCGGTGCCCGGCGAAGACCCCAGGATTGTATGTTTTATTTCCTTTTTTTTTTTTTTACAGGTCTTTTTAAAAATTTTACTGGACACCATGAGAACGATATCATTCTTATGGATGGCCCGCAGATGGGGCGATTTCCCCTACGGGGCCGAGCTTTACTCCCATGTTTGTCCTCTACCCCAGCATTAGCGTCACTTGTAATCTTGGCCAGCGATAGGTCTGTTTGTTGGGCATTTCCAGTCTGTCTATTTCCCCCAAATCTATAGCCGATAACAGTTGTCACATGAGGGTTACTCACCAGAGGGTGTGAAGGTCCCAAATAATTTTCTAGGATAACTTAGTAGGTAGACTGCAGATGTCCCCCATATTCCGAGGGTACAGTATTATAGCTAGCTGTCATCTGCTGAAGGTAACTGATGCTGGATAACTGTCCCCTGGTGCTGGCTGGAAAATGGGGCATTAGGTGCTGTACAGGGATGAGTAGGGATCGACTAAGATGATAGAGGAGTACTGGAATATGACTGGGAAACAATCATCTTATATTGTGTAACTGTCATCTGCTGTTTGACAAATGGCCGAGGTTCTTGTCTAGATCAGGGAAGCATCTGGACTATTAAACTACTGATTGGTTTGTCAGCTTTTATTGTTGTCTGAGAAAACCATATACCGTAACTAGTTTTCTGGCATTCAGTGGGGATTCCTTCAAGCTTTGTAAATAATTAGTTTTTGTTTTTTGTTGTTTATTTTTAATGTAACAAAATCATGTGAAATATATTGTTATTGGATACCTTAATGATGATCTTCCATAACTCTATCAGGATCAGATCCAGAATTGAAAATGAGAGGAAAGTTGCACCTGGGTAAAACCATGTGGCGATGCAGGGGAGGCAAATATCATTAGTTGAAAACAGTATTAGAGGCGAGAAATTATGTTTCCTAATCAAAGTTAACAGTACAAAATGCATGCAGAGAATAACAGATTTTACTTAAGGAAGTCACTTAAGGCTAACCCCTGCCATTCCCTGCCCGAGAGAGTGGAGTTATAGGGTTTCACTCCCCTCTCCTGCTCATCCGCACAGATCTCCTTAAGAATGGGGTCCTAGTGGAGACCTGCATAAAAGAAGACCTTAGTAACCCCATTAATGAAATCTTTTACCAGATAAAGGTGGTGCTTCAGGAGTGATTTGCATAAACATTGCCCTCACACCCCACCCCAAGTCTGCAAACCTGCATTATTGGGTTTGGTCAGGTCTACAAATTCACGTTTTGCCTCTCACCTTGTTTTGGGATAAGCCCCTACATAACTATTGATTTCCCAGCACTTTGTGGGGTTTTTTATATTATTCTACGTAGCATATGTTGCTTATATGATACCATTGATAGTCTAGATTTTAAATGTACCCAATGTTTACATAACCCACAATCAAAATGCTGACATTGCCTTTGTGTGCGTAACCGATCAGCATGTGTGGCCTGTGGCCCTGAACCACCAATTATGTGGCCAGCCCAGGTGCCATTTGGCACCCTGGCACCCACACCAGCCTGCCCCTGCAGTCCGGGGCCACACTATATCTAATGGCGAACCAGCACAGAAACCTTGGTATGCTGCAATAACATGCTTGTCCACAAGGTATCATTATGCAGAAATATGAATGGGAACCATTGCTCTGAAGTTCATTTATCAGTACAAAAAGTTCTCAGGACAATGTTGAGCTTATACAATTAGGAGCTTCTAAAAAAAATCAAATCAGATGACGTGTTATACAGTATCGGCCAAATCGGCAGCATCACTTGATAGAAAAGTGTCAAATAATTCTCCAGAGATAATTCTTACGTACAGTAATGAAAAGTGTTGTAGATTAAGATGAGCATTTTAATTATAGATGGAATGAGAAAGGGTTTCCAATTGTTGGTTCCAAAACTTGATCATTTTGAAAATAAGATGAGGGCCTAAATTTACTAAACTCCGTAAAATTGGGATGTTGTGGAGCTGTTGCCAATAGCAACCAATCAGATTAAGCTCTTGNTATCATTTTACACACTAGAGTTTGTTAGCTCGAATTTGATTGCTATGGGCAACATCCCACTTTTTAAAAATCCTGCAGTTTACTAAATTTAGGTTCAGAGCACAATGACCCTGTGGATAAACAGCATTATACAATAATTGT
This sequence comes from Platyplectrum ornatum, assembly GCA_016617825.1. Taxonomy (NCBI): domain Eukaryota; kingdom Metazoa; phylum Chordata; class Amphibia; order Anura; family Limnodynastidae; genus Platyplectrum; species Platyplectrum ornatum. Next base: position 96,965 of record JABWIB010000109.1, on the reverse strand, counting down.
CCACATAAAAAGGAAAAATGAGTTTTGTTCTCACAGTGCCTACACTTCTCTACTCCCACCTTGGTAGTCCTAAGGGTTCGCAGAGGCTTCGTTCTAAAGAGGAAATATGCTCCAAATGCTAATCAAGCTAAAATACTAAAACAATCTTAAAGGAAATCAAACCGCATTGGAAGATTATATGCATGGTAAATGCTTGACGGGGTCATCTGCAGGAGCACCCTTCAGGTCACTGCTATATGCCAGGTGTAACAAACTGGGTTGCATCAGAATCAGTTATGGGTTCAGAGGGGCTTGTGGGACATGGATATATGGATACAGATACAGATGGAACTAGAGATGATGCAGCAGCTAAACTGGTGGAGAGCAGGCAGACTGGTAACAGGGGTGCAGGTTATGCTGGTAGCAGTACTGCAAGTAAATAATGCTGGTAACTGCAGTGGTGTGGATGATGCTGGACGTGAGAGAGTCTGACAGATGATTCCCAGTGCGGAGGCGTTTGTGTGACACTATGGGCAACATCCCCACTTTTCCAGCTTAGTAAATTTAGGCCCTGGACACCCAGCAGGGAGGTGAAGATTGGTGTTAGGCTGCGAAGAGTGTTGGGGTTAGATTGCAGGGAAAGGAGGATTGGTGGAAGGGGAGAGTTAGGGGTAAGGCCTGCCTCCTTCAGGGGAACATTTATCACAAAATAGCAGGTTTGGAGGGTTATACAAGGTGCCAGGAAAAAAAATAATAATAAATATATATATATAT
>JABWIB010000109.1:84039-94782 GCA_016617825.1 Platyplectrum ornatum | reverse complement strand
TGCATGCAGGGAGAATACTTTATTGTTGCATGTTGCACACAGATACTGACCAGTGTTACTGTTACACTGTTATTACACTTGTGCTGGAAACATCATCTTACCTCTCCCAACAGCATCTGCTGGTAAGTTCAGTAGTGCATAAATCGGAATCCAGCCAGTAGAGAGGAATGCAAATATATGCAGACTAAATAATGGTTATATGGTCAGAGCTCATGACATAGAGCCTTGTCTCTTCTGAATGACTAGAAAAAGCCCATTTCACAGGTGGATTAATATACCGCACTATAGTAGAGAAGACGCTCATCACTTTTGCAAGATTTACCCAAAATAAAGAAGGGTTCAGATGTAAGTAAATAAATTCACTGTAAATCTCAACTCTCCAGCAGAGACGGCTGCTCTTACATCTGCTGTACACCCTCTGCCTGCAAAAATACATAAAGTCTAAAATGACAAATACATAATGTAATTAAAATGAGACAAACAAAGAAACACAATTCTAGTTTGGAGCATAATCAGTGACTAATACCCTGTTCAGATTACAACCCCCTGCAAATCCCCAGGGTTTGTGCGGTACACATATTGAGATTTGAGATTTGTCTACAGCACTGGACCCGGGTCTCCAATGAAAAACCCTTCTTTTTAGCTGTGTCTAAGATCCAGCTATAAGGACACAGGGTTTTAATAATACCCCTTTCAGATGACCAGAAATAACCCAGGGCTTTCATGAAACCTGGCAATTTTATGAAAACCCTAGCTTTTTGCTGATAATGTGAGTAAGCTATATACTGATAAGTACAATTAAGAACATGGAACATGTAAATATGAATAATGGCCATTTATAATATAATTTATAATTTTAGAAAGTGATGGTCTGTTAGTCCCTGTGTGTCTGATTTTATATATAGAGAGAGAGAGTTCCATTCAATAGTTTCGCACCACTCTCTGCTCATAGAACTGTGTATAAAAAGAAGAAAGCCTTGACTACCGGAAGCGCCCCATAGTGTTACATAACTTACAGAGCAGGTGAATTGTAAATTATGTCATGCAGGGAACCCTGAAGTAGCTAAAACTAGAAACTAAAGCAGATCCCAAAAAAGATAGATTGTCTCCCTGCAAAGTGCAGCTCTCCAGGTGTTTTGAAACTACATGTCCCAGCATGCTTTGGTATCAGCAGGTATCAGCTATGTCTATGCAGTTAAAGCATGCTGGGATGTGTAGTCTATCAACATCTGGAGAGTCGCACTTTGCCTACCGCTGACATAGATTGAATAACTAAATATTCTGACTTCATTATATCTATTATGGTTATTGTACAATGAACTGCCATCTATTATTTTGGTAAGTCGTAAGCGACCTTGTCAGGGGGATTCTACCACCTGAATAGGACGTTTTATGGTATTTAAATGAGTACGGCTCATACACTGTCCTGTGCAATTTAAAGGGGCTCTTTTATTGTAGGTTTCTCCCTTTGAAGAAAACCTTATCTGCTGGTTGCCCTGGTGATAAAAAGAGGAGCTGTGTTGTTAAATGTTTAGGCTGCCATTGTTTGGAAGTATAATGAAATAGATCCTGCACAGTGGTGACAGGAAAGTTCATACATTCAGCAGCCAGCATTTGTTATCTTTCATTCTATTTGTCCCTCTTCTGTATGTGGAATTCNGTATAGGGGTCGGCTGCAATGTTTGATAACAAGATCAAGGCTTTATAGATAGAAAAGGAAAGGCGGTAATTCCATTGCGGAATCATATTATCAATGCGCTATGTTAAAGATTCTTTGTTTCTTCAGGCATTTGATCTCGGCCGCTGACGATTCTTCAGTATCCATCCTACATGTTCTGCTTATCACAACCTTAAATTGTGTACTAATTGCCGGCATTTGAAGTCATGGCAGATCCAGGAGAGGGCAAGAAAGACGAGGCAGACTACAAGAGGATGCACAGCTTTCCTTTAATCCGGGTAATGCACAGCTAATACGTCTGTAGCTTTCTGTTTTGTGGCCATTGTTCAGAGTTCAGAATAGAGTACAACAGAAGTGACTCTTACTACCTATTGTGTTCCAAAAGAGACATAAGGAGCTGCTAAAGAGGGAGAGATTGCCAATAGCAACCATTCTTATTTCTGTTGGAACATGCTACTTTGATTGCTGCTGGTTATGGGTATTCTGTAAGCAATAAACTGTAACACTGTTATGATGTAATTAAGAATTAATGAGAACCAGTGAACAACAACTAATCTAGTTATAACCAAACCATAACAGCATTTGACAGTGGATAACAACCACCTGAACCTGTGTTTCTATTTATTTATAATATTATAAAACTATGAGGACTCACCTCTTTGGTTTTTAGAATTAAGATTTTTATCCTAAGCCTGTTTAAAGGCCTGTGTTACCTTCTACCACCTCTGATGGAGAACAGTTTTACTTTTCCACTACTCTTTCAGTGTTTCTTCACATTTCATCTACCCCAACTAACCTCCTGTACAATGCATGTTGGGGCTGATCCAGAGTTGCACTTATACCTTTTTGTAAGTGTATAGGTGAATAAAACCATGTTTTACTGTGAGGGATAGATAAGAGTTTTAACTCTATTGCATGCAGAGAAAACACATTGCTATTGCACAAGAAATAATCCCTAGCCTTATGCTGAATTTATAAATTTTGAGCTAGGAAACATCACCTTCTCATTCTAAATTTATTTTCAATGGTTAAGCTTGCCCCCTGCACTTCAACTATTGGTTTTGCCCAGGTCTACCCGTGCACCTATTTTGCCCTTACTCCCAAAATTTGGATCAGTCTCCTTGTCATGTTCTAATCATGCATTTCATTGAAGAATACTTCTATTCAGTGTCTCGTTAAAACCCTTTAGGTGTTTCAATTATTCTATCACATCATTTATCTCCCTTCTCTGTTCTCATATATACATGTTTAGGTTCTAAACATGACTTACACTCTCATGGACAAAACCATTTTGATTTGCAGAGGAAGTCAAATGAATGTTAGTGTTAATGTTATTAGACTTGTGCTAGCAAACATAATCTCTCACCTGTAATACTGATTGCAATAAATTAAATGTACCTCCCCTTGCAATTCAGCATGGTTTTGCAAATGAGAATGTAAAGAGCTGAATCTGGCCCATAGGGTGGACTTGGCTTAAATATGCTCACCTCACCCTGTGTTCTTCTTTAGCTAAACTACATGGTACTTGACAAGGTTATCAATTGATGATCCTCCCATTGTTGCTTAACCGTAGTACTGTGAGGGTGTGTTAAATCATAAAAATAAATGACTTCATTATATATAATTGCTAGAAATGGTAAATATATGTTTAATGCTTTTATGATAAATTGCCTTTAAAGATATCAACAAATGTTGATTAAATAAGCAAACCAACACTGGGGCCCACCTTTTCTCCTAGGTCTGTTGTAACAAGGGTAGCAGTAAATAATGGAATCATTTGGTGTAAAGCTCCTTCTAACTCCCTTTTTCGCTGCAGCACACAGATATGCCAGAAGAAATGCGTGTAGAAACCATGGAGCTTTGTGTTACAGCCTGTGAAAAGTTTGCCAGCAATAATGAGGTAACGTCAGCGTTGGTGTCTTTGCCACAAAACGTGAACATGTCATTTACACTGTAAATAGCAAAGCACTTTCTTTTACGTCTTAACTGTACTTTTACCTTGCGTTTTAAAAAATCAGCATGACACATTACATTAAATTGTATTAGCCACAGACAGCGAAGCTGTCATAAGCATATAAAAGGGTATAATCCAGACTGGAATGTATATCTGATGCAGTGTATCTTTATGTACCTTCACACTGAGCATTGCAGAACTCAACTCACTTCTGCACCAGTCTGTGTTCACAGTGGTGTTCAGTGCGAGGAATAGAGTGGCCAAATAGAGTCATAGTTTAATGTGCAACAGGGTCATTCTCATGAAAGTCCAGACAAACATTAACGTAAGTGCGCTCAGTTTACGAATCAGATTCAAGCTCTCCGTTTCATTTTACATATTGGAGAACTTGAGCTTGGTTGTTATGGGCAACATCTTATATAGACAAAGAATACAGTGCAGCCCATAGTGCATGATTTTACAACATTCAAGATATATATGCAATTGTTGTTCACAATAAAAAATATATTTTAAAAGTAGATCATCACATATTGAAATGTATGAAATTTTAGAAATATGTTGATTATTGCGTATAATAAATATTGAGTATAATGCACTTCCAGCTACTTAAACTGAAATACTTTCTACAAAACATATATTTCTTCTAAATTCTATATTACTAAGAATCCCTGATGTTGAAGAACATTGTGGTCAGTAGAAATTGACAGTAATAAAATCTAATAAATTCCTGTATGCCATATCAAACTCCATTTTGGGCACAGATGGTTCAGTGGTTAGCATCATGAATTCAATTCCCCGGACAGGACCTTATGTATGATATCCCAATGTCTGTGTGGGTTTCCTCCATGTGCTCTGGCATCCACACTCCAAAAAATACATAGCAGTAGGTTAATTGGCAGCTAACTACATTTTCCCTATCTATGTGTAATTGCACCTATCCCCACCAATTCTGTCTGACTCAAATTGTAAAGCGCTACGTAATATGATAGCGCTATAAAAACCTGATAATAAATAAATAAATAATAAATGTTACTGTGTACTAAAGTACAATTTAGTAAAGTGCACAACAATATTAAAACAGTATCCCTCACAAATTTGCAGTAATTATATTCAAAACTACGATCCGATTCTTCAACAAGTTTGGTCCACTAGTTCACTAAACTACCTAGTTGCCTTTTTTCTTTTTGAAAGCATTATTATTATTTGTTTACTTGTTCACTTTGATGTAGAAATGTGTCTTTGTATGCAGGAGGCTACAGTTTCCAGAACAATTATAATACAAAATGTATAAGAAACTTAAGGAATGTGCCAATTACAAGTCTTGTTTATTCTGCTATTGTGTTTGTAATTCAGCTTTAACATAACATATGCAATCTCTTTGTTCCCGCAGAGTGCTGCAAAGATGATAAAAGAGACAATGGACAAGAAGTTTGGCTCCTCGTGGCATGTCGTGATTGGAGAGGGTTTTGGCTTTGAGATCACTCATGAAGTAAAGAACCTTCTGTACATGTTCTTTGGGGGCAGCCTGGCCATTTGCGTCTGGAAATGTTCTTGAGGGACCCTATTCAGGATGCCCCCCCTTCCCAATTCTTCTCAGGATGTGCTGCTACAAGGCCTCGCTCAGGAAAGAGTCTCCAGCTGAACTCTCTATTTATCTTTTGGGGTGTCTCAGAGTTTCCTCTTAACTCATAGGGAATCAAGGTGGTTTGCAATTGATTTGCAGTCACCTCAAGCTTGAAATGTTTTACCGTCAAAGGAAAGGGAATAGCAATATGTTCTTAAATAGATGCATAGAGCTTTGAAACAAGCAATTACACTAAATGATGAATAAGAACATCTGTGAAATACTTCTCCAGTTCCGTGACCCTCAGAGGCTTTTGTAACCAGTAATAAAGTATGCACAGGGTTTTACCGTCCTTCTGGTACCACAGCTATGGTTTCCCAAATATGTTTTCTGCTCACATCCATCTGTCATCTTTGTTCCTTGGTGCGTATTAGAGGTATAATTCAGTTTTATAATGTTTCCTTGACACTTTGCCTTTTTTCTGTTCTCTATATCACAGTCTGACAAATATGAATCATTGTTATAGTCTCCTCCTAACAAGTGACCGAGCAGTGTACCCACAGGAGCCTCTTGTTTTTTTATTTATATAATATATATTGTTTTTTCCTCCTACGGATCTAATTTTCTCTTCGCATTCACCCACATAAGCTCTTTGTAATTAGGGGACCTTTCATCTAGATACATTTGCTGAGTTCCAGCATGTAATGGGGGGAAAACAACTATGCTGGTATCTCAGAATTAGTTGTTGTGAAGCTATATGCAAATCAGTTGCACTGACGGAGTTCAAATAATTTGTATTGAATGATGTGCCAAGGAAGCAAATGGTGGGCTTCTGCATTTTGTACCTCTTTTTTAGTATCTCTAGATTAGCTGACAATTCTGCTAGTTCAATATTTAGAAAAGTGTTCTGGTTGACATGCAGAGTTTTACAATTCATTATAGTTACAGTTGATTAATATAATGTGTGTTCATCATTTATTTCCCTTCCTCAGGCCTATTCGATATGTGAATTTTTATAACTCATTCCATCATAACGGCTACTTAAATTTTACTCTCTTCATCATCACCTTCTGTCCATTTGACATGTGCATTATAACTATCCACAAGCCATAAATAATAGATCAGGAGATTTAGGATACCACAGAGAAGCCTGCCAACTACTAGTCCTTAATTCCTCACGTACAGTGGCAGAAACATGAAGTCATGTTTCATGGAAGGATTTTATACTCTGCTGGAACTTCAAGTATGCTGTTTTTAAAGTTAATTCTGGTTATATAATCATTTACTCTACTTGTCACTAATAAACTTCCTTAGATTTTTTTAACAAATTTACCTGTCCCTGTATATATTTTTTTTCAAGCTTTGTGCGGTTTACAATGTGCTTTATTGCTTTCATCAATGTTGAAAATAAAACTGTGAATATGAATAGTGGGGAATTTATACTAAAGAAATTATAATTCTACTTACCTGCTTAAATGGAAGTGCAAGATAAGTCTATACACTGATCACATCGTAAAATCTGATCACAGTTATAAAAATTGGTTAATTGAAGGTCTAGTGCAGGGGTAGGCAACCTGCAGCTCTCCTGGTGTTGTGAAACTACAAACATGCTGGGACTTATTTTATGAGACAGCAGATTGGTAGTGGCAAAGTGAATGTCCGACAGAGATACTTTCAAGACAGTGGTGTACAAAAACGTATATCATTTATAATGGTGTACTCTATACTGCATTAACATGGTTGTTTGTAGAAATATTCATTGTTGTGAGGATTTTCATTAAATTGTGGATTCCCTCTTTTGCATCCATCTATTAATGCAAACATAGACCACTTTCATTACTCCATTTCTAAGGCATAACAGATATGATACTTAGCTTAGCATGATGGAGTTGTGATCTCACAACACCACAATCCCACAGGTTGCCTATGGCTGTAGTAATACGTTAATTCCTTATTCAATATCAACTGAGAGGAGCCAGGAAGGTACATAATCCATTCTTTCTTCTCTCAACTGTATGGAATATGGAAGGATTTTATATGTATGTATAGTTCCAGATGACGAGCTTGTCATACCCACCCACTGCTTTATTAAGTGCATATTCCATTCGACATAATTTCTACAGCTAGAGTTCCCTTATCCTGAGTCTGTTCAGAAGCATAGCATATAAAAGGAAATACAGTAAGCAGACTAAGTTATAAAGAATATTGAGCTAATTAAAATGCTACTTTGGATGTGGGACCTGTTCCTAGCAGTGATTTCTAGAAGATCACCATACCATGTTCAGATGTGTAGAGCCGGGGAAATTGGAGGGGCTTTGAAAGATGGATTATTGAGATTAGCAGAAAAAGCCCTGTTCACATTGAACCCTGCTTTTTGCTACCAGTACACATCATTACTCAAAAAAATTTGCTGTGATTGGCTTTGATTGTTTGTTTACATGAGGAGAGGAGGGAGAGACAGGCAGTGTTGTGCTGGAAACAGATGACTGTGTGAGCCAATCAGCACTGCACAAACACAATGGGAGAGAAAAGCCAATTATGTTGTGTTCACACTGACTGAAAAAGCTGGACAGGAGGGCCAAACCCCTTCTTCTAAGCAGGCTCTGAACACCAGCTTTCAGTTACCGGCTTTTTGGAGCGTTCACACTGAGTTTAGGAGCTGGCTTTTCCACTGCAGCCAGCTTTTTCATTAAAAAAGACAGCTAATTTGAGGTAATGTGAACGGGGTATTAAAGACTATTTAACTGTTCTGGTTAGAGAGAAGTTTTTAACCATGATATCTGTATTATAGTGTTATATCTTAACACTATAATAGTCAGCTGGTGGTCATGAAGAGCACGCCTCACCTTTTTAGCTTTGCGTTGAGAATGCCTGGGGGCTCCAGGGGACGTGTCCAGATGAGAGTCCAGTGGCCAATTGAAATCCTTTCCAACCAGCAACGTGCCATCCTTATGTGCATCGACCTGATCCCGCATATAGAGGAGGAAACGAGGTTGATCCTGATTGTCAGAGTAAACAGCGCCAAAGGTAAACGTGGTTATAAATCTTAGCTTTCAACGCCCCTCCCATCGCCTAGGGGTAGTGTGACTTGGTCTACTAAGGGGATATGTTTAGCAAACAGTATAGCGACCCTTCTAGCCTTACTAGCCGTGTAATCATTACAGAATACAGTAGGGAATAGGCAATGTGAGAGACACGGGGCATTGCCACGTTGGAAGTGAGTTTTTAGAACGAAAGCCATGTCTATCTTTGCGGAACAAAGAAGATCAAATAAGTGTGATCGTTTCGCTGGAGAGTTAAGCCCTTTAGCATTGATGGAGAGGAGGTTCAAGTGGGTCTTGGCAGTAGCCATATTGGGATGAGGAATAAAGTGATCAAAGAATATAGATCCCCTCATGCATGGAGACTGAAGGGGAAGCCCCATCTGTATTCGGGCTATGTCCTTGGCCTGAAGGGCGTCGGTCAGATTATGCCGCTTTTGTAGTGTGTGCCAGGACAGGTCTTGAAAGATTCAGACAGGGTGGCCGTCAAACTGAAGTGTGTCCCGGTTCCTAGCTTTCTGCAATATGTCCTTCTTGACCTGGTAATAGTGGAGACAGCAAATTATATCCCGCAGTTTAGCAGAAGGCGGATCTCTGGAACGGAGTGCCCTATGGGCCCTATAGAACAGAATCTCGGTCTCTGGGGGCACCTGACGTCGTTGAACTCTTGTTAATGCGTCGGTGATACCCGAGGTAGGGATGTCTTCTGAAGCCCCCTCACTCTCAGGTTGTTGCGTCTGCCTCTATTGTCCAGGTCTTTTAGATGGTCTTGCATATCCTGCAGCGCCATGGACTATTCGGTGAAGGCATTCTGGAGAGCGTTAATGCTGGTAGAGAGTTCCTCCTGGACAACAGTACCGAGTCCATAGTACCAAGTCGTTCAGAGACCTGGGCAAGGTCAGACTGCAGTGAGAGGGTCTGACTGTGCAGCTGCTCCAGCAGGCGCTGCTCAAGTTGTTGGATGTCCTGCTAGGTGGAGATGGAGTCAAGCCGTAAGATTTCGTCAACATTATTGTGAGCTAGGCCTGGAGGGCCAGAGTTCTTGATTGGAGACTACTGGGGGGACATGGCAGGAGAGTCTGTTGGAGAAGGCGAGAGGGGAAGCTGAGAGGATTGGGTACCAACAGCTGTTAAGAAAGGCAAAATGTCAGAGCAGGTGTCAGACAACTTTGGTTTCCCTGGCGTTTTCTTGGAAGCACCTCTCTTTCCCATCAGTTAGTATTAGAGTTGAGCATAAGGAGTCAGGACTGTCAGGCCTTTCCGTTGCTAGTATTGATTCATGGAGAATAAGTAGACTGTTCAGAGTCGCATCACCCCCATCATAGAGGAGCCATGGGTATGGATTAGGGAATCATGGAGATAGAAATGCCCTCAGAGACCTCAAAGATTTTCAGTGCGGGAGTACTTCACATGAGGGGTCACAGGTCCCCACTCAGTAGTTTTGTGAGGGGGCCTAGCCCCACGATAGCCGGGTAGGGGGGGTCTAGGCAGCGATACAGGGAGGGAGAGTCGCAGTAGCCTCGGATCACACCGGTGACTACTGGACGGCTGCCAGAGGCACAGTAGTCGCCAGCCAGGAGGAGAAGCTGATCGTTGCCGGACTGCCAGGAACAGAAACGTGGGAGCTGTGGTTACTATCGTCCGTCCGCCATACTCTATGCTATTACTGAATTTTGCTTAATGAAAACATAGTTTAATTTTAACCTTGGCAACAAATGTGTGTAAATGCTTAACTAAGGACAAATGCATTACATTTTGTTTTTTAATTAAATTTTGCAGAGCAAATCAAAATAAGGTATAGGTAGCACTGTGTTTCAGCCTTTATTGGCAAGATTTATGGTTTTGTCAGGCTGACCAGTACTGTTTACCCACAATCCTTTATCTTGCTGTGCTTGTTTGATTAGAATTCAGTCAGCTTGACCTGCTGGATTTTGTAGATGCCATAACTTAACCATTTACATTCTTGATGTGTAGGGTTTCTTTTTGTTTTATTTTGTAGGTCAGTAACAGCAATCTACAAATATTATTGTTCCAGATGAAGGGTTGTTTGGATACTAAGATTTAAAGAAGACATAACAGCACAATTCTTAATTAATTAATTAATCAATTAATTAATTAATTAATCTATAAGACTTTTATTTTGGGGTGTTTGGTTGCCTTTTTTAAATTTATATGAAATATATGGACAACACTTTGCTTGGGCTACTATGTATTGCTTGATAATGTTCAGCAAGTATCCAAGAACCCCTATCTCAATAGTTGTCAAACTGGATTAGGCAAGCAGCCACTTCTGAAGTCAGTCCTGTGGCGAAATGGCCATAACTCTTACATTATTAAGATGTAAGCCTGTTTTAAGCAAACCTATTGGTATTTGTTATCCTACTCATTTCTTCATTCCACATACGTGCAGTATAAGCTAGGATTGTATGATGTTAGTATCACTTACACTCTGTTCCCATTACATAGTTATCGCAATGTTGTGTCTTACCATCTGTATCAGGGCTCG